>OZ030017.1:26822918-27042918 GCA_964023405.1 Apodemus agrarius
ACAGGTCAAGAAAAGAAACTCTTTTACCTGTTAAGGATTAGCTTTCTTGAAATTACAGAGAATGTTGAGCAAGGCATCTTGTCACGTAGCAAGTGGTATTCTGCTCATTTATGATAACTGCCAGCATTGGAGATCTTACAAGGTGCTGATGTGGATGTAAGAATTCTGCTTTGACCTTAACCTATGTGGCACCTGGGCCACTGTGAAGCCAAGTATCTTACCCAGAGACATCCAGCACTTAAATGCAGTTCAGTTAAACAATGATCCAACTCTACAGAGTCTGGCTTAAATAGTACATTGTTCTTTTGCATTTTGTTACAAGATAAAATTGAAATTACTTCTCCTTTTAAAATTATCTTTCTTTTGTTTTTCCTTTTGAGTAGTCCTGAAGTAACCTATGAAGTGAAATTAAAATATGCACATTTGGAGACTGAAGAGGTAGCTTAATAGTTAAGAGCACTTGGGGGCTCTTTCAGACTAGAGTTTGGTTCCTAGTAGTGCATAAATGCCTTGAACTCCAGCTTCAAGAGAGCTGATGCCTTCTTTTGGACTCCTTGGGCACATGTATATACTTATATAAACACACACATACACATAAATAAACAAAAGATAAAATAAATCATGTTTTATAAAAAAAGAATATACATATTTTCCAAATGATATTCAAATACTATAGCCTCAACTAATTTTTAAGAGAGGAAGCTACATCATAACTTAAATCATGACAACAAAGTTATCAGTCACCCACAAGACTCCACTGAGTAGGAGGGTAAGCCCCATGAGAAGGGATTTTGGCGACTAGGAAACCTCTTAAGTGGGTTAGGAAATAATTCCTTTCTCTGAGACAGTGCACACGTCAGTCAGTCCATGAGTTCACAGAGATTATTAATATGATGGGGAAATTCAAGGATTTGAACAATGCATAGAAAGGCCCCAATGCAAACCTAGGCCAAGTCTCAATTTCTAGTCCAGAAAACATCCAAAAGCAGATATCTCTTTGCCCGCTTTGAATGTATTTCCTTTTCAGGCTCCACAGATGTCCTTTCTCATAAATTCAAAAGTATGTGCACGTTCCAAGGTGAGTTGGGATCTTCCTTTTACTGCCAGCAGTTTGCTGGCAGATTCGACATTAAAAAAAATATACAGCACTCTCTTTCAAGAGGGTGACCCTCCTTCCCTCTCCATCCCAGTCATCTTCCAGCTCCGTTTGCTCTCCTCACCTCCGCATTTATGGTTACTGTTCCCATGGGCTCTGAAGACCCTTCCGCATGTTAGGACTTCTCGTTCAGAGGCGAGAGGACGCATTCTTCTATCCAGATTGCCTCATAGAGAGACTGCATCTGTCTAAGGCTGAAAGAGCCTCTAGAGAACTTATTTTAGCCGTGTGCCAACTATCCCATTTTGCATGCTTCCTGGAAAAACACAATACACCCCAGCTCTGCAGGAGGAGGAAGCAAGAAAGAGACTGGTTCCACAGACACATCTCAAAGGAAATTTATAACGCTGCCGGGAAATTTTAGCCCTTACGACAGGCTGCTTTGTGAATCCAGGAAGCAAAATTTTTATCGCTTCATGTCTGCGTCAGGCACCGTGCTTCTCTGGGAAGGCCAGCAGTCACACGGGTCCCGTGGTCTCTGTCTCCCTCCTTGTTGGTGCATGTGGTTGAGTAGTTTGAAAGAATGGTAGCCCCTGACCTTGAACAAAAGATGTGCTTTCCAGGAGAAAGCCCTTGCATGTGTGTGGGCATACCTACATGTTCTATGTGACTTACAGAGATCATTGGCTCCCTATTAAGCCTCCCTCCACTTTCTCATTTTCCTTTCTAAGAGAACTTCTATATCACTGAGGCCAGGGCTGCACCCCTACCTCCACCCCCCAAAAAAAAGTCCTGGTAACAAGGCATCCCTCCTCCATATCTGAGAGCAGTTAGAAATGGCTAATTAACTAAACTCTGAGCACATAGATGGGATCTGGCAGGAGCAGGCAATCTTTTGACATTGAGAACCATGCAATCCATCTCCCCGCAAAAGCTTCAAAAAGTCTCCTAACGTTCTAAGTATGATTACAACTTTGTCTTGGGTAGCTTCATCGCTATCCTGGCATGCATGTGGCCCAGAGGCCACAAGTGGATACATCTGTTAGGAACTTCTGTGGCACCAGGGCAGAAATGCAAGGAGAACTCCTTCTGCTGTGTTGCTCCTCTCTCTTCGGACCTGCAGGCTGGAACTTGACCCGGTTCTATTGGATGGCCTGAGAGCCAGGGCTATGCCCTTTTACCTAAGGATAGCAAAGAAGAACAATACAAAGAGGCTTATTTCTTAATTGCAAAGAGCTCTCATATCAGCCCTTGACCTATGTACCTCTAGGCTTATTTGTCTGAGAGTGGAGAATGCTCTACTTGGCTTAGCTATGGTTGTCTTGTGTCTCTGTCCTTTGCAGTAGTGCCTAACCTTAGCATATACATTCCCAATGAGAATGTATCTCTTTCTCATGGGATGAAAATGAGCCACATTCCTAAGGATTGGTCAGGTTTCTACTGCTCCATAGTAGAAATCATTTTAGTGATTTTTCAGGTGGTAACTAACGTAAGTCAACTAGATTTAGCTTACACAGGAAAGGAGAACATACTACGAATGGTAGATACACATGTCCAGCCCCACCACTTCAGTCTCTGCTAGACTCTTATAGTCATCATAAGTGGAATCTCCAGTACTGACTTGTCTGCCTCACTTCACTCAGCTTGATGTCCTTCGGATTTATATCTGCTGCTGAGAATGGTACCGTTTCCTTCCTTTTCTAACGTTGGGCTGTTGAATCCCACGTTTCTCCATTCACCTCCCCGTGAATATAAGTCCTGACACAGTAAATATGGCTGCAGTGACTGGGGCAGAGCTCCACAAGGTTCCAAGGTCTTGCCCTCAGCGCCCTCAGATACATACCCGGTCCAAACACCACTCTGTCCTGCAGTTCTTACTTTCCCAAGGAGCTGCTCTGTTTTCAATAGTGGCTACACAACATCACATTCCCCGTAACAGCATATAATAGTTCTTTTCCCCACATCCTCACCAGCATCCCTCAGTTCTATATAGTGGACACAGTGACAGGCACCAGATGACACCTCCTTATAGCACTGAATTGCATTCTTCTTTAGGATTGGTGAGGCTGAGCAACTTCTATGCATCTATCTACTGAACACTGTGTTTATTCTTGGGAAAACTATCTATTTGGTTCCTTGCATTGATTTTAAATGTTTACTTTCTTTTGTGTGTGTGTGTGTGTGTGTTTGGTCTTCTGCTTTATGAATATTCATTTCTCTCAGTTTCACAATGTTTCTTTCTTCTGAGGCTGTTAAACCTCTCTGCTGAATTTTTCAGCTCGAGTATCTTGTTCTTCTGCTTCGGAATTCGTCTCCTTTGTGCTGTTTTTGTCTCTGCTGACCATCCCAGCTCCACTCCCTTCTTGTTTTCCTAATATGTTTGGGTTTTATCTCTGTTTTCTTGAAGGTAGCTGGTCTTCTTAAAACCGATTGTTTTGAATTTTTTTTTTTTTGTCCGACAGCTGGTAGGTCTCAGATTGTTTTGTTTTAGCATGTGCTACTAAGAGACTCCTTTTGTTCCTCTGTCTGAGGCGTGTTTCATTGAATCCCTTGTGATTCTTGAGCCTCATGCTGCTGCCGGCATCTTTGAAGAATTTGTCAGCAGAGTTAGTCTTGTCTTACCCACATGGGTACCAAGAGCCCTTCCTCATTTGCTGGAGCAAGAGAGCCTGCACATGCTGATTGGTGCTGGAGACTGCACGTGAGTGGACAACTCACCTGGGCCCTGTAATGGTGTCCACAGAGAAGCCATATTGTGTGGACAACAGGAGTTTCTCCTGGGGCTGTGCTGCACAGGCTTTGGAGAGAAATCATGGGGACAAAGTGGAAGGGTTCTTTTCCTCTCTGGTTTCTGTGTTCTCTCTGGGAACTGTAGCACCAGTTCTGGGGCTCTGGTGATGGATGGCGAGTTTATCCAATTATTGTTAATGCTGTGTTCTTAATTCGTGAATAATGTGCTGTGTGTCACACCCTTGTCGTTGAAGTCATCCTAAATCCACATTTAAAGGACACACATGAATCTGTGAATGAGGATATAACTGCAAGCATTATTTGGGATTGAAATTCATTTATTGAACTTAACTTTATTAACAGAAACACCAGTGTTGTGTAATGTGTTTAAGTACTAGAATATGAAGTAGAGGGTTAAGGCAAGATTGAGAAATTGGTCAGCTTGTTTCCGTGCCACTCCCTGTCCACCACCCTGTGCCATAAACTTCCTGTCAGCAGTCCAAGGTCCCATCAGCCTCGTTCCAGTACTCACTCGGCCCCAGCTGCTGCGTGTAGACAGCCTCCTCAGACCTAAATCTGCTTCTTCAATGTCCTGCTTTGGCTGTAACTAACAAACTAATTCAGGTCCAAGAACTAAGAACTGATAATGACTAAATGCCTTATTTATCCCTGAAGAAAATTTTACTTTAATTTTGAAATTCTCTGTCTTAAACTATGGCAACGAAAAAATGGGAGATCGACTTTCCTTTGGCCAGCCATTAGAGGCTGTGTGTTTGGGAAGCCAGCCAGGGCTGGCATTCTTTAAATCATAAAACACAGACAACTAATCATACATAAGCTTGTCCTGAATGTTCTGTGACCTTTCTAAGAATTTTCTTAGAAACACACACATACACACATACACACACACAAATTAGATTCCTTTTCTCATAGTGATGGCTACAGCTTCTAAGTCACACTCTTGTTTCTGTCTTCAAAGTCCCTGATTTAATAATATGGTGATTCTATTTAGCTCAAACATTCAACATTTGAAGCCCAGAAATTGAGAGGAGGACTGGTTTTTGTCACATTCTCCACCGTAGTCCAAATGGCAATGAGACATATTTTGGCCAGTCCCGGTTTGACGTTTCTGGGTAAACAAGGCATCTGAAGCAAGGTGGACTTAGTAGCACTTTGCTCTTTTCCGAAGTACAGTACTGAATAATGTCTTTTTCCCGTTGGGAAAAAAAAAGATCCTATGGGTAACCATAGCAATAATAATTCCATCTCCAAGTAAAAATTATTATTGTTATCTTTGTTGGCAGCTCTGTTTCTTTCTTGTCACAAGTAGACAGAAGGCAGACAGCATCTTGAAGTCTATAAAAGGCTCACCTAAGCAGGATGAGGAGCAGCTGTTTTCTCTCCCAGCTGAGCACAGAACAGGGGTGCAATGGCTTACCCATAGAGTGAGGGGCTCACCGCTGGATGGGAGGAAATGGCTCCTGGCAGTGTGCTCGGTGCGCTGTCATGGGAGTTTACGGAGTTGTCTTCTTTAGGCGCCTTTAAAAACAGCGTAGCTGAGCTTGGCCTAGAAGGGCAGAGGCTTGCTCTGCTTCGCCTGTGTCCACTGCGCATTTAGCATGCTCTCTCTGGGGGCAGCTGTGTCTGCACATACTGTGACCACAGAAGCAATGAGCCATGTCTGTTGTGCACACCAGGCTTAGAATGCATAGTGTGGGCTTTGTAACCACAAGTGAATGAGGCGGGGATGGGGGTGGGGGCGGGGGGTGGGGGGCTGGGGAGGGGGTTGTTGAGAGTTTGAAAACCAACCCTACCATGATTGCTTCAGCTCACCCATCTGTGGCTAGTGAGATACTGCCCTGTTATTAGTTTCCAACATTCGAACAAGATTATTTGAATGAAGACTGAAGAAATGGCTCAGGACCTAAGAGCCTATATTTCTCTTACAGAGAACCCAGGTTAATTTCCCAGCACCCATGCCAAACAGCTCACAAGAGCCTGTAACACACACACACACACACACACACACACACACACAATATTAAAGGAGTAATAATAAATAAATGAAAGAAAGGAAGGAAGGGAAAGAGGGAGAGAGACAGAAAGAAAGAAAAAGAGAAAGGAAGGAAGGAAGGAAGGAAGGAAGGAGAGAGAGAGAGAGAGAGAGAGAGAGAGAGAGAGAGAGAGAGAGAGAGAGAGAAAGACACAACCAAAATCACTCCCTTTGCCCAGAAGTCATTGTGAAATTGACAGCTCCAGCTCCTTCTTGTGGGTTCCCCAATTTGTCTCCTTCCTCATTTTGTGCAGATCTGGCTAGGGATTTGGCGTTCTCTGAAGTGGGGTTGTACGCTCGCATCAGGAATCATTCCAACATCCACAGAGAAAGCGATTCCTACAAAGGGCTTTAACTGTTGTCAAATCTTAGTCCCCATTCTTCTGGCCCAGCTGATTCTCTTCAGAGGAATGTGCTTTCATTTAAAAAGCTATGGTCAGAGCCCCGCTCTGTTCTTCAGCAACAATAATATTTTACCTCCGAGCTGACATTTATATGCAGGCAACTCATTTGTTACAAATTCTAATTGCGGAGCAACAACCCAAAAAAGGCAATGCAAGAGGCGGAAAAGAAAAAAGGCTCAGAAACCCTTTGAGATCTCATCTAATTAAAAATGCAAATTAAGAGAGAAACCCGGAGTCATAAGTCCTGCTCAGACTTTTCAAAGGCACCAATTACCAGTGACTCATTGGGAAAGGGACTGTCCTTAATTTTAAGACACATTTCTCAACAGCTTAGAAGAGTTAGCACATCAACCTTTGTTGTCCAGACTTTACTTGGTTCCTGTTGTTCTGTTTCTTTAGCAACCACTAATGCAGCTGACTCGCCATGGACTTTTCCTGAGGTCTAAGAACATTTTGTTTCCCAGAGATAAGCAATCTCATCTCTGATCTCGCGGAACCACACTGAAGGACATTCCAGAAAAGAACAAACTCCTTGCTGAAATCAAAAAGAATGCTTTAGAAGACAAGTCAGCAGGGACCGCTATGGTGGAATAAATGCCATTAGATGGAAGACAAAGACCCTTGCTGGCTCTGAGTCTGGCCGAGCTTTTCTACGAATCTATAATATCATATGCCAAGGGCTTCATGATCGCCATGTCTCTCGCTATTAATAAGGCATACATTGTACTTTTTGTTATCAGGAGAACTAACGTGTTCCAAAATGGAGATGTTCAAGTCAAGTCTTAGAACCAGATGACAGAATTACAAGAGCTTTCCCAGACTGAGCTCTCTGTCTGGAGCTCGCCTAACAGGGACAGCATGACTGTATCATTAGAAGTCCAAGCGGAAGACAGAGACCACACCATAATTGCACAAAGAAATTTCGTAAAAGGGAAGAACGTATAATTCAGCGTTAGGAAGCAGAGCCAGGAAGCCTGTCCATGAGGCTGAGTCAGGTCTACATAGTGAATTTCAGATCCACCAGTGCTACATGAGGCTCAGTCGGGTCTACATAGTGAGTTTCAGATCCACCAGTGCTACATAAGACTGCTTCACAAGACAGAACAAAATAAAACACAAACAACGTAATTTTTTAATTACATCAGCGGGTTGAAGAAACAAGGGGCACAGAGAGCTCAACAGAATATAAGGCTACAGATAAAGGCAGCAGGCACTACTACCCAGACTGGTATAGTACTCATGAAAAACGCCTCCCCCAACCCCCAAGCCAAGAGAGAGAGATCACTGGTTCTCTGAATAATGGATTCACTGAGGTGACAAGCAGGTGGGCTTTGCTAGGAACTCAGCCTCCAGGTTAGTGAGGGAAGCTGCCAAGGATCAGGCCAATTGCACAAAGGATCAGCCAGGGTCCTTTATGATGAGTAAGTGTCTGGGCTGTGTCCTCCACTGCAGACACTTGAGGTGGTGCTAATGTAATCTGCTAGGCTATCACAGAAGTAGGACATTGGAGAAATCTATTCACTGCAGAAGTTGGGCTCAGGATAACCTCTCCCTGCTGCCTGAGCCAGGCATTGGAGAAGCTGTTTATGCTGTAGGCTTGCAGCAGTGAGGAAGTCGTGCACTCTTTGGAAGCTGGGTGCTAGGGTTGTTGTATACCCAGCAGTAACCTTGCCCTAGGAAAGACATTTGCACAGCAGGAGCTGAGCACTCTCAGAGCTGTGCGTGGTAAAGATACTGCCAGAAAACACAAAGGAACCAGGGGGAGAATTCCGCCCTCTAACTGTGTTCTTCTAGCATCCTCTACTGACAAAACATTGTGTTTGCTGGCCATGGAGAAATGTTTAAAGAGCTTATCTTCACTGTCGAAAAATAATAAATAAATAAATAAATAAATAAATAAATAAATAGCAGGCTAGCTATAAGATTTGGATTTAGAAGTGAGAAGCTATGTGGCGATATTAGTACATTGCCCATTGTTCCATAGTCATTTTATATGTGATCTACTCATTGCCTCTCTTATTCTGAGTTGTGGGCATTCCGACACACAGTACACAGGGAACGGAAACATTTAAAGACCATCCCAGAGCTAGGGAGAGGCAGGGTGAGAGTTCAAGTCTAATCTGGGCTAACTTATTTTCTTTCTGCATCAAGTTTACTCCAACAGGATCTGTGCTTCTTGTAAGAGTAGGCGCTTAGCAGTCTAACTTCTTCTGGGAGGAGGCGGGGATGAAGAGTGAAAAAAGGTGGAGGGGGTGGGGATTCTAGTGTGCTTGAAAGGATGGGAGAGAGGAGGCAGCTGGGTTTCTGTGACAGGGAAGTAGGATAATGGTGGTAGATTTGCCATTTCCTCAAGTGACTAAGACGTAAATTTAGCATCTATTCCAAACAATAGGACAACATCAGGAGATATTAAAGCCCTAATTTAAGTTGCCTTGGTCTTTGTTCTCTTCTGAGATTCTGAGTACAGCTCCTAAGAGCATCTGCCCATGGTTTTGTATTACCATTGATGTCTCAGCAGAGATTTGCGTGTGTGCACCTGTGTGTGTGTGGCATGTACCCGTGTATATGCATGCCCTCATATCTGTAACTGGATGTGTGCGCAGGTATGCAGTGTGCACGCTCGTGTGAAGGCTGACGTTTGACATTGGGTGTTTTTCTCAGTTGCTGTATGAATTGAGGCAGAGCCTCTCACTGAACTGAGGGCTCACACCTCCGGGAGTCTAGCAGGCCAGCTTGCTCCTGGCTTGCCTCTCTGTGCATCTCTGCCTCCGGAGCACAGGATAACAAGCAGGATGCCAAGCTTGCCTGTTGTGTATGTGGATTCTGGGAATTTGAGCTCCAGGCCTCCTGCTTGCTCGGCAAGTACTTTCCTCACTGAGCCATCTCTTCAGTCCCCTCGAAGGTTTGCACTCATAGTACGAGGAGGCTGGGTGACTGACTGCAGGGGCATGCCACCGAGATGGGCAGGTTTCTGGAGCTCTTTCGTGCCAAGAACCACATAGCTTGGAAGCCTGGCATTTCTTGTATGGGAATGGGAAGCTTACTGGGGGTTTTAAGCTGGACCCACCCACTGGCCTTAAGCAAATGATGTGTGCTCTCCACAACTGCCAAAGGCTAAGATGTTCACCGGGAAGCCTAATCTCCAGTGCCATATGTGATGAGGAAAGCACGAATATCCTTCTGCTTGGTGATGGGTGAAGCCCTAAAGACTCAATCTGGTCCTGATGAACATCCAAGAATCTAGATGTGTGCACCCGCTGAGGCGGGGGCTTCTGCCAACAATGTGGGTAAGGAAGTCTGTGCTTTCTCACAGTGTCGGGTTTGTTCAGTTTGGGTTTAAACAAACACTGTAATTTCTATCCTGGGGTACAAACAAGCGGGTCTCGCTGCTGCATCCAGATGCCGTTTCTGCCCTGGGAACTGGTGCATTTCATTGAAGAATTTTAATATAACCTTCCGTGTTCTCTATGTCATCCAATATTTAAAGTGTTGTTCACTAAGCTATTCAAAAGCAAAAAACAAAACAAACAAAAAACAAAAAAACAAAGGCCAAAAGAGATAAAAACTTTATAAATTATTATGACAAATTCAATCATATTCACAAAATAGAATAATAAACTGTACAGTGTGCTTCATCTGCCTTTAGTAATTACCAACTCACAGAAATCTTAAATTACTTAAACTCATCCCACTTTCACACTTCAGACAATCTTAAGAGTGTTTGATCCAATCATAAAGTTGTGGGTGTATAGCTGTGTGTGTGTGTGTGTGTGTGTGTGTGTGCCCACATGTGTATGTGTGTGCATGTATGTGTATGTGCATACATGTAAAGGTTAGAGGACAATTTACTCAAGAGTCAGTTCCTGCTTCCCACCATGTCTTAGGAATTGAACTCCAATTGCCTGGCTTGGCCGCAAGAGCCTTTACCTACTGAGCCATCCCCCCAACCCTTGTGTACATAGTTCTTAGGATGAGCAAACATTAAAACATTGTATATATTTTCACAGCTACACATCCTTGAGATGCTCCCCACATCCCCACCCCCATAAGTTGCTGATTTCCATTCATCCTTCTGACCTTCCCACTGTCTCCCCACACTTGATCCTGAACCACCTGTCTATTTCCCTCCCCATCCCCTTTCCCACCCAGTTCTCTCCCTCCATCTGCCTCCTAAGAACTATTTTATTTCCCCTTTCTATGTGAGATTCAAAAATCCTCAGTTGGGTGCTTGGGCCTTCTTCCTTGTTTAACTTCTTTGGGTCTCTAGAGTGTGGCATGTGTATCCTGTATTTTATGGCTAATATTTACTTATGAGTACATAACAGGCATGTCCCTTTGGGTCTGTGTTACCTCACTCAGAATGAAATGGTGCTGGTCTAATTGTATGTCTACTTGTAGAAAATGCAATAGATCCATACCTATCATCTTGCACAAAACTCCAGTCTGAGTGGATCGAAGACCTCAACATAAAACCAGATGCACTAAATCTAATAGAACAAAAAAGTGGGGAATAGCTTTAAACTCATTGGTACAGGAGACAACTTCCTGAACAGAACACCAATCGCTCAGGCCCTAAGATCAACAATTGATAAATGGGGTCTCATGAAACTGAAAAGCTTCCATAAGACAAAGGACACTGTCAATAGGATAAAATGTGAGCCTACAGATTGGGAAAGGATCTTCACCAATCCTATATCTGACAGAGGACTCATATCCAAAATTTATAAAGAACTAAAGAAGTTTGACACCAACAGCCCAAATAATCCAATTTAAAAATGGGATACAGAGATAAACAGAGAATTCTCAACAGAGTGATCTTGAATGGCAGGGAAGCACTTAAAGAAATGTTCAAAGTCCTTAGTCATCAGGAAAATGTAAATCAAAACAATCCCAAGATTTCTACCTTACACCAACCAGCATGACTAAGATAAAAACTCAAGGGACAGCACATGCTGGCAAGGATATTGAGGATACTCCTCCATTGCTGGTAGGGTTGCAAACTTGTACAACCACTCTGGAAATCAATCTGGCAGTTTCTCAGAAAATTGGAAATAGTTCTACATGAAGACAAAGCTATACTGTTCCTGGACATATACCCAAAAGATGCTCCACCATCCCCTAAAGCCACACAACTATGTTCGTAACAGCTTTGTTTGTAATTGCCAGAAGCTGGAAACAATCTAGATGTCCCTCAACTGGAGAATGGACAAAGAAAATGTAGCACATCTACATGTGGAATCCTATTCAGCTATTAAAATCAAAGCATGATTTTTTTTTGCCTTTTTGTATGCTTGATAATTTTTATTGCATGACAGACATAAATTTTATCTTGCTGAGTACTGTATACTTTTAAATCTCTCTTATTCAGTGTTGTTTTCAAATGCCTTTTACATTTTATAGAATCATTTTGGTTCTTTCTGGTTCTAGATTTTTAGTTTTTTTACCTCACTTTATATTTGGTGACTCCATACTACAGCCTAGGCAGTTTGTGTACAGCTACTTTCCCCCACTATTTCTCTCTCCAGCCTAAGACAGCTTCCTTACCTGCATATGGGTAGCATACGGACACCACCTGAAGTCATATATGTTCAAGGATGCAGAAGTTATGTGCATTTTAAAGTAGAAGGTATAAACTCTCAAGAGTTCCATTTGGAATACATAAAGTCTGAGATCCATTCAGGATGCATAAAGTTTAGATGTTTGAGAGCTTAAATAGTGAAGATGTTTAATGGAATTAGAACTGAATTATGGAGCTCAGAAGAAATATCCTTTCAAAAATATATTTTTAGGATCATGATCACATAGACTGTTATTTAGCTCATGGTGATGTATGGAATAGTTCAAAAGAGATAGAATAGAAGAGAGCCTAGGATTAAGGTCTGTGAAATCATAACTCTGTGTGTGTGTGTGTGTGTGTGTGTGTGTGTGTGTGTGTATTACTAATTACTTTTACATCACTGTGACTGGCAGAAACAACTCAAAGTGGGACCTGCTCCTGGCTTTAGAGATCCACCAATCCCAGAACAGAAATGGCAGAACAGACACATTCAGAGACCACAGGGTGGTCTGGATGCATTCTGTTGCTGTAACAAATACCGTGGCCAAAATGATTTAGAGGAGAAAACGGTTTGTTTCTGCTTACATCATTGAGGACACTCATAAAAGAAACTCAGGTAGGAACTCAAAGCAAAACCCAATAAAGAACTGTGCTTATTGGCTCCCACAGGCTCATACCTACATAGCTTTCTTTTTTGTTTGTTGTTGTTTTTTGTTTTTGTTTTTGTTTTTTGGGGGGGTTGTTTTTGTTTGTTTGTTTGTTTTTGTTTTTTGGATTTGGTTTTTTCGAGACAGGGTTTCTCTGTATAGCCCTGGCTGTCCTGGAACTCACTCTGTAGACCAGGCTGGCCTCAAACTCAGAAATCTGCCTGCCTCTGCCTCCCAGAGTGCTGGGATTACAGACATGTGCCACCAGCGCCCGGCACATAGCTTTCTTATACACTCCAAAACTACCTATCCATTGAATGGTGTTACCCAAAGAGACCTGGGACTACTACAGTAATTCACAATCAAGACAGCTCCCCACAGATATATCTGAAGGCTGATCTGCCTTGGGAAATCCTTTAATCAAGATTCTCTTCTACAATAACTCTAAGCAGTGTTGAGTTGGCCTTTAACACAAACCAGGACAGTGGGCCATGAAGCTAACTAAGAGAAAGAAGCACTCCTGATTTTTTCCTCTTCCATTTCTCGTCTGTATAAGCATCCAACCCATGGAATAGTGTTGTCCACAGGCAGTATAACAATGACCAAGGAGACAAGGAGGAGTTGGCAGAGAGGACGGGTCATGGGGTTAACCAAAGATTATGAGGAGCTTGGGAAACAGGATGTCACTGGCAATTATTAAAATGCTAGTTTGAGCAGAGCAATGCCAACACAGGCCATGTTATGAGTACTGTTTGAGTAATGAGGAGTTAAGGAAAAGAAGCAAAGTATTAATTCAATGCTTCCAAGGAATTTGACTTCAAACAAAAGAAGAAAAAGTTAATGTAAGAAGGAAACACCATAAAATGAGTGGGAGCCAAGAGTCCAGAGAGGCCCCTGGATTTGAATACATCTTTTTAATATATCTTTGGGCCTGTTGTCAATCTGAAAAATAAAACTCTTCTGGAACACTTCACACACACACACACACACACACACACACACACACACCTCCAGTTACTACTTTTAGTCCATAAATGTTCTGCAAATTTTCTGTTACTATATCTCCATTATACAGCTTCTTCCTTCCTTTCCCTTTTGACTATCAACACATCAAAGACACAGAACAATGTTAGTGTGGTAAGTTTTCTCAACCACCGATTACTTAGATCAGTGCCTTAGCTTCTTTTCTTAGTGCTAAGACCCTTTTAAACCCGCAACTCTTAGCTTCATTGATTTGCATGTTTTTAAAATTTCTATCTAATTTTGGTTCTGATTTTGACTCTCTTCTCAAATCTACTTTTTGGGGTTTTTATTAATTTTATTTTGGGGTATTTATTGATTTTATTCCTTCAGGTGCATCATTAAGTTATTAATTTGAGAGTTCTCAAAATTTTTAAATGAAAGCACATCGTGCTATAAGCTTTCCTCTCATAACTGATTTTATAGCATCCCATAGATTTTGGTATGCTGTGTTTCCATTTTCATTCAATCCTAGAAATTTAAATGTTTCCTTCTTAATTCCTTCTTCCATCCAATTTTGATTCAGCAGTGTGTTGTTTAGTTTTCATGAATTGTGAACATTCTTTTTTTTTTCTTTTGCTACCCATGGTGGTCAGATAGAATGTAGGTTATGATTTCAATCTTCCTGTATTTGTTGAGACTTACTTTATGTCCCAATGTGTGTTCCCACAGGCTACTGGGAAGAATGTGCGGAATATCCTGGTAAGTGTAATTTGAGGAATTATTGAGTTTATCTTTGCTCACTCTGGTATAATCCATCATGGCGGGGTAGTCAAGGCAGCAAGAGCTTGAAGCAGCCGGTCACATTGTATCCTTGATCACAAGGAATGAACAGTGAATTCATGTGAGTGTTCAATTTTTGGTCTTCATTCTATACCATCAAGGCTACCCTGCCCATGGAATGGTCTCACCTATGATTAAGGTGGGACTTCCCACATCAATTAACACAATCTAAAAACACCTCTCCCAGGCATTCTCAGAGGATAACTTTAATCTAGATGACCCTTCACTAGTGTACCTGGATATTGGCCTCATGGATGATTCCAGATTTTTGTCAAAATAACAAGTAACAAAACCTACCACAAACAGCATAGGGTATGATGAACCATGTATCTGTTAAATTAAAAATCATTATGTAAAAGACTAGCCCTCCTAGTTTCAAATAGGCAATGAATATGAAAAGCACTGTCAGGTGTGCCTCCAAGCCAAGGAGGAAATAAAGACTGGGCTCAAGAAAAGACTGGATCAGCAGTAGATACAGACTCCCCTGGGCCCCCAAGTTGATAAAGATTCAGCTTTGCCAGAGACAGTTTGTATTCTGTCTGCCCACTAAGTATGATGGAGGAGGCTGATTCCCTGCACGGAATAACTATAAAGGATCTATGGCTTGGATTAAATCTGTAGGTTGAGGGACCATAATCAAAGCAATTTCTGAGAGTTCTATTAATAAGGCTTCTTAGAAGCTACCCAAGTCCAGCTACAGTAATTATCCATTCGGGTTGCTGAATCAGCTAATATAAGCTTCCTCAGTCCTGTTGCTAATTAGGCTCCAGCCTCTCATCTCATTAATAAGCTTCCAGTTCATTTGCATGCGAGGGAAAAAATGGTGAGTACAGGGGAGTTTAATCGAAACCCAAATCACCTTCAACATGTGTCTTTTTTATTAAAATATTTAACCTTTTATCATGACTCAGAAACATCTGTTGGTATTAAACTCCATGAAAAGACATGATGAATTCAGCATGTGCCAGCAGTTCCACGGCTCCACCCCCTCACACCTGGCCTATTCCTGATCTAATAGCAAGAAGAAAAAGACAAGTGAATATGATGAACTTAGAAATCTTCAGGACAATGCTCTCTGGTTCAATTCCTTCATGTTACAAACTAAGAAACCAAGAGAGGGAGGGGTAGACTGGTTTACCCAGGGGATGAAAGGGCCAATCGGAGTCCGGTTATCATTCTACCTGGAAGTCCTTGCTTCTGATTGTGCCAAAATCCCAAAACATCTGACAATGCTAGCTGAGAAATAGCAGCAGTTGTAGGGTTGTAGTTTCTCTGCATCTGCATTCTTTGAGAAAGAAGAATGTGGTAATGGTCCATTCAATTCATTTGCAAGAACTCTTAATTTTAGTTGCTTAATTAATCTCGTGAGACAGGTAGCATTCTGGCCTTCCTGTCTTTGCCCTGGGCGATCACATTCATGGTTCTGTCTTACCACAAGTTGGAAGAGGTATTAACTGTGTCATCAAAGTTACTATTCAGCTGATCTTAAGGTGGAAAGATTATTCTATGATTCAGGGGGAGCCAATGTAATCACATAAGCAGAACAGAAAGGCAAGAAAGTGGAGAGATATAGAAGAGGGAGTCTAAGCCATCAGAGGATTTGAAATACCATTCATTCTCAACTTGAAAATAAAGACTATGTGTCATGGAAATAAGAACTTTAGGGAAATTCACCCCTAATATGAATGATTTGGAACTAGAATTCCAGACAGGAGCATAGAGTGGTTAACACTATAACCCCAGTCTTCTGAGATGGGTCTGCCTATGTATGGACTCATTGGCACATGCTCAGTTCATCACATCTTTCTATAGAACTAAATGCTAACAGAGGAGCCCTTGAGTCAGAGTGCCTTGACTTCTGACCATTGATAATGGGTGTGTTGGTTTTAGTTGTTAAGTTTGCTCTAATCAGTAGTGGCAGCAACAGTAAATGAATACAGCTCTGTTTTGCTCCTCAGTCTCCATGACTACCGCTCCAGGCTAAGACAGTGACATCAACCCTCTGGATCATTCAGAGCTGCCCATGACCTCCTCTCTACACAGCCATTGGCTCATCTCACTCATCTTAGAAGACAAACACCTGATACTGCTGTGCAAAGGGACTCTCTCTAAACAAAAACATGGTCATGCAATTTTTACTCCTTTCCCTGACACATACACCTTCTAAGATATCTTAAGACCCCAGAATGGGTTATGGTTTATCTTGTCAACTTGACAGGACTTAGAATCACCATGGAAACAAGCCTGTGGGCATGACTGTAAGGAAGTCTCTTGATTAAGTTAGTTGAGGTAGGAAGATTACCTACTTGTGGACAGTACCATTCCATGGGTCAGGACCTTGACTGAATAAAAAAACAAACAAACAAACAAACAAACAAACAAAAAACAGTGGGCAGGGAGCGCTGAGCATCCGCATTTATCCCTTCTGCTGCCCAACTGAAGAAGGAGGATGCTTAGCCAGCCTTTGGCTCCTGCTACCAGGTCTTCTTTATCGCGACAGACTCCCTTTTAATGTTAAGCCAAAATATGCTAATGTTAAGCCATCTTCTTCTTCTTTAAAATGCTTTGGTTGGGTATTTTTGTTGTAGCAGTGAGGTCAATAACTAAAACAATGACTTTCAGTGTTTTTATTTGCTTTTTGTTTTTTTGGGTTTTTGTTTTGTTTTGTTTTGTTTTTACAATTTTTTCATACAATTTATTTTGCTAATGTGTTTTCCTCTCCCTAAATCCTCCCAGATCCCATTCCTTATCCAACAAACTTTACCTGGTTTTTTTTTTTTTGTTTTTTGTTTTTTGTTTTTTTTTTTTTTTTTTTTTTGATAGGAGAAAGGAGGGAGAAAGGGAGAGGGAGGAGAGGGAGAGTGACATTTGGTGGTTCTTATGCAATCAACACAGGGCTACAAGTCTGGGTAGGCTGGCCCGCCCATCACACTCTACCCTCCCTTGCTTCCCCTGCCCCGCCCCTTCCCTCATTCCGCTGTCCTCTCTGATCTGACCTTCCTCCTTTTCTCTCACACCTCCCTCAGATCCTGGGTTCCAGGTGCTTTGTCCTCTGTCAGACACCACTCTTCCTCTCTCCTCAGCACAGCATGGCCATTGTCTGTAACTCTCTCTCCTAAGTCTTGAAGGGGTGAGTGGGTTCGCCCTTGTGCTGCCCTCATGGTCTGTGAGTTCTCCACAGGTCACTTCCAAGTTAGTAACTGTAGCTTTTCTTCTGATTCTACTTCTTACTGAGAGGAAAACCAAACAATGCAGAACAGGGCTTTTTTTTTTTTTTTTTTTTTTTTTTTTCTGACTGAGACACTGTTTTTAAAACGCCACAAGCCTAAAAATTAGCCACTCAATATATAACAAATACAATAGTATCTTTATCATAGGTTTCACATTTCACGATTTCATTAAACAGAGTCGGTGTCTGAAAATATAAAATAGTACATCCAACCGAGAGCGGGGGTACACACCTGTAATCCCAGCACGTAGAGGTAGAGGCAAGGGGATTAAAGGTTCAGAGCCACCCCCAGCTGCATAGTGAATTCAATGCCAGTCTGGAATTCCCAAGATCCTTTATCAAAACAAATACAAATTTCCAAGAAAAAAATTTAAAAAAAATAAATTTTAGTTATAACATTGTTACAGGTAACATGATGAAATCACTCGATCCTGCTCCTTCTGCCGCGGACATAAATCACCCAGGTCCAATGTGTCCATTTTGTGTGTTCTGCTTACCCCTAGTCACTAAATAACCATCTTGGTTATGAGATTGTTATAGGATTACAAATAGTCAGGTTTACAAATAGGTTTCAGCAACATCCTGTATTTCAGATGCCTACTTAAAGTCTTAGAATATATTTCCTGAAACTGTAAAAGAGGATTATGGTGTATACATAATATAGTATAATATGATATTATACTAAAGTCCCCATCAATAATATATTCTATATTGAATATATTATACATTATTATATATTGTTTACATTATAATTATATATTATATAGTATATCTCATATAGAATTATATTATATATCATATATTATATTGAAATATTTTATAATTATATAATATCATATATATATTACATTGTTAAATGCAATCTTTAGGACAGTTATCCAGACCCACAGAGGAGGAAGTCCCAATTCCAACACTGCATGAAGAAAAGAGAAGCTATCCTAGGAAGATTTAAAGGACTATCAGGATCCAACTGGGTTAAGGAGTGTGGGAAGGGAAATACATTCCAGAGAAAGGAGGGAATATGTGAAACCCATGGCCGTGAGATGCAGCACAATGACTGTAGAAAACGCTGGTGCTGTCAATCATAGCTATACAAATTCCATACGTGAGCTTTGTCAAAGCAGGAGTCCCCGTGCCCACTTGGTGTGTTGTTTGGCAAGCGAGCATGTCCATCTAGTCAGCTGAGCACCAGCAGGTAGGATTTCTGGTACCCTTCTTCCAAATTGGCATCCTCGGCAAACATGCCTAAGGGACCCATTCAAAGCTGGCATAGAACTTTGGAGTTAATGAATGACAGGGGCTTCAAGTTAAGACTTTAACTTAAGGTTATCTTTTCCTCTACTATAGCTAATCAATAAATATTTATTGTACTCATCTTGATTGTGGAAAATGCAAAACAAACCTAAGAATTAATTTCTATAGTCATGTTGGAAGTTAATATAACTGAAGGGAGCCTACATACAGAGAGAGAAAGACAGACAGACAGACAGACAGACAGACAGACAGACAGAAAGAGACAGAGAGACAGACAGAGACAGAGGAGAGTAGAGAGACAGAGACAAAAAGGAGAGGAGAAAGGGGTGCATATTCAGTGGATATCAGATGCTTTCCAAGCAGTAATTCTATTTGCCTTTTTACTAACAGAATCTCTAGCTTTCTCAGGTAAAATATACATTCATAATATGTTCTGTAATATAGGGAACAACTCCAGCTGCAGTGTATGGAATGACTGGTGCATGGAATTATCCAGAGACTTATTTCTTACTGTATGAATTGCTCTAGAATCAGCCATGTGAACCTCTTCTGGACAATGAGACACGAAGAGATAGATATCTTAGGTGGCAGAGATTTTCTTCTCTTCCCTTTCCATTCTATAAAAGGTATTCTTATTGACTAATCTGGTGGTTTGTATATACTTGGCCCAGGGAGTGTCACTATTAGGAGGTGTGGCCTTGTTTGAGTAGGTGTGTCACAGTGGGTGTGGAAGTCAGTATTTTCCTAGCAGTCTTCAGATGAAAATGTAGAACTCTCAGCTCCTCCTGCACATGTCTGCCTGGATGCTGCTATGTTCCCACTTTGATGATAATGGACTGAACCTCTGAACCTGTAAGCCAGTCCCAATTAAATGTTGTCCTTGTAAGAGCTGCTTTGGTCATGGTATGTGTTCACAGCAGTAAAACTGTAACTAAGAAGCTGGTACCAGAGACAGGTATTGCTGTGATAGGCCTGACGATGCTTTTGTTTGGAAGAATGTGGATTTGGGGACTTAGGATTGGCAAAATAGTAGAATGCTTTAAATGGGGCTTAATGGACCATTCTAGTAGGAATATGGAAGACTTTGTTGCTGAGAGTGATTTGAACTAGTGCAGACCTAGCCCAAGAGGATTCAGGGGAGAAGAATTTCAGTATATGGCATAGAGACTGTTTTTGTGGTATTTTGGTGAAGAATATGGTTGCCTTTTTGCCATTGTCCGAAGAGTCTGCTGAGGCTAAGGTAAAGAGATTTAGATTAATTGCTTTAAAAAAAATGTCTCAAAAAAGCCCAGCAGAGACTTTTTTCTCTAGTTAAGTTTCATGAAGAGTATTTTGAACAAGTGTAGTAAGCCTAGAAAGAAAAAATATAAAGCATATGGTTCAAGTATTAAAGGGACATCAGGAAGTAGAATGGAGCTGAATCCTATATTCTAGCAGATATCAGATTGAGGGAGTAGGACTTTGGGGCAAGATCCTACCCAGCTAAATTTAGATCCAGGAATGGTGGTACACACTTTTAATCCCTGGAGATAAAGCCAAACAGATCTCTGAGTTTAAGGCTAGCCTGGGACAGAGCAAGTTCTAGGTGAAGAAAAGCTTAAATCCAGGTATGGTGATATACACCTTTAATCCCAGCATTGATAAAGTAATAGAACAAGTGTGGGGGGTGATGTTCCAGCACCAGCAAGCAGTGGAACTCAACAGTTCTGGCCACTTGGCTCTGGCTTTAGAGTCAAGAATAGAAGGGACTACTGGGACAGTTGAAGCTGGTTGGCTGGAGCTAAGAAATTAGTAATTAAGAAGAGACCAGCATCACTAAGCTAAAATCTTCTGGGAAGTGTTTTCTGAAAGCACAAAGAAGCTGTGTTCCAGAGATAGCCAAGGTTGTTCCTTGTGCTGCAGCTATACTTGGTAATGTGAAAGAGTCACCCACGTGATACTGGTTTTGAAGGTATGAAGGTGTCATGAAGAACAGCTGAGGATTGGCACTATGAGAGGCTATGATGGTGCACAGTTGACATCCTAGGACTGAAGAGGTTATGCAAAGGAGTTGAGGCTTGGTGCCATGAAAAGAACCTATGAGAGGCTTTGGTGAAGCCTAGTTGCAGTAGAAGACCCCAGCATATTGGAGATGCCAGTATCATGGAATGATCACCAAGAACAGCAGTGGCAATGGAGTGGATCAACCTGAGCTTAAAGTGCTACAGAGATCAGAGCTGGAGAAATGACACCAGCTCTTTGGAGGAGCTCAGATGATCATGTGTGGATCCCAGACATTGAAACAAGAAGCTGTAACATTGAAGATGCCTTGAAGACCCCAAGGTGTTTGAGATGCCAGAGCCACAGGATGCCTGCCAAGGAAAGCTGCTAACAGAAAGTGGAACTAGCCCAGGAGAAAGAAGTTTATTGCAGTCAACAAAGATGAAAAAGGAGTTGGAGATCTGAAGGCCGCTTTGACTTCAGACATGGAGATGCAGAGTTTGGAGTTTGCCCAGCTTAAGTGATTGGATGAATCTCAGATGAGACCTTGAACTTTGGACTTTTAACATTGTTGAGACTGCTATAGACTATGGGGTCTCTGTAAGTTGAACTAAATGTATTTTGTATTATGCTATGTTTAGGTGTGGTCCCCATGACTCATATGTTTAAACAAGCCTATGGGGGCCAGGGAGTGGAATGTGATAGTTTATATATACTTGGACCAGGGAGTGTCACTATTAGGAGATGTGGCCTTGTCGGAGTAGGTGTGCCACTGTGGGTGTGGGCTTTAATACCCTACTACTAGCTGCCTGGAAGTCAGTATTCTGTTAGCAACCTTCAGATGAAGATGTAGAACTCTCAGCTCCTCCTGCACCATGCCTGCCGGGATGCTGCTATGTCCCACCCTGATGATAATGGACTGAACCTCTGAACCTGTAAGCCAGCCCCAATTAAATGTTGTCCTTCTAAGAGCTGCCTTGGTCGTGGTGTGTGTTCACAGCAGTAAAACCCTAACTAACACAATTATGGCACCTGGAGTGGCGTAAGGAGAAAAGGAGAGTGAGTTTGGGTTCCTGATGATTGTGTCTGACTCTCAGAAGATATTCTGCTATTACCCTTAGCAGAACTTTTATGAACATGGGATTAACTGAATCTCCACATTCCCAAGGTAACTGCTGGAGTTAAAAAAATATCCTAATTATTATGGGCATGTAAAAGGTACAGTGCAAACCGCTGCCATTTGCTAGTTGTGTGTGTGACTTTTCCTGATACAACTGCTCTGTGATCAGCTTCCTCGTCTGCAGTTGGGAACATGAAGTCAGCCTCACAAACCAAACAAGTTAGAACATTCAGGAAGATGTCTGGCATTTAGTGGTTGTGCAATAATCCAATATTATTCTTCTTTGGGGCCAATATTATTATTCTTTTCTGTGTCCTCAACATCGCATCTGGGGTCAGGGGAGTGTGACATTTCTGTTTGTTCTTTTGGTAAGTGGGGGTGCACATGTGTGTGTGTAGGGGAAAGCTGTCATCTAAATTGTGTGTGTGTGTGTGTGTGTGTGTGTGTGTGTGTGTGAGACAGGGTCTCTCAGTCCCCTGGAACTTGCTGATCTGACTAGCACAGGAATCCCCAGTCTGCTGAGTGACTGGTGAAGCCTAGAAAACAGTCCCTACCTCCTCAGCGCTGAGATTGCAAACGGCACAACAGCAGGTGCCACCATGCCTGGCATGTTTTGTTTTTGTTTGCTGTAAGCCATAGCTTCATCTGTTCTTCGGTTGAGTGACATGGAGGTTGGTTCCAGTTTCTAGCTATTATAAATAAAGCTGTCATGAACATGGTGGAGCAGTTGTCCCTGTGGTATAGTGGGGCATTTTTTGGGTACATGCCCAGGAGTGGTATAACTGGGTCTTGGGGTAGAATTATTCTCAATGTTATGAGAATCTGCCAAATTTATTTCCAAAATGGTTGTACAAGTTTGCACCACCAGCAATGGAGGTGTGTCCCCCTCGCTTCTCAACCTCATCAGCACCTGCAATGACAGGAGGTTCACAGGGACTGAACCACCAACCAAAGAGCATGCAGGGCCTCTACCTAGGCCCCCTACACATTTGCAGCAGATTCATAACTTGATCTTCATGGGGGTCCCTGACAATTGGAGCAGGGGCTATCTCTGACTCTGTTGCCTGCCACTGAATCCTCTTCCCTTAGCTGGGCTGCCTTGTTGGATCTCCGTGGGAAAGGATGCTTCTAGTCCTGCTGTGACTAGATGGTCCCAGCAGGGTAGTGGGGGGGGACGGGTACCAGAGGGAGGCTTCCCCTCTCTGAGGAAAAAGGAGGAAGTAATGGAGTTGGGGGTTTGTGATGGTTGAACTGGGAGGAGAGGAGGGAAACCTGGGGCGGGGGCTGTGACTGGGATATAAAGTGAATAAATAAATTAAAAAGAAAACATGGCTTTTCCAGATCCATGTCCGTTCCTTCTGTTTGCCAGTGAAGCACTTGACTGACAGAGCTGAGCTGTCTCCACAGACATGAAATACTTGTTATATTAATCTTCTGAGCAAAGAAACCATTTTTCCCTCCTGTCCTACGTTAGAAAGCCCCTCTGAATTCTGACAGAAACAGTCAACTGATGAGTTTCTGAATCCTTAGGAGTTGGTCCTCGGCCTTCTGGATCAGACCCAGGGTTAATTTCTCCTCTGTCAAGTCTGTAATGAGCGTTACTGCGTCCACCGACCTCACCACACAGATGAGCCTGCCTCCTGTCCCCGGGAAAGTGGGCATCCCCCGCTTTGTTCTAAAGATTCCCTCTACCAACATTTCTCTTAAAAGGTGGAACCTGGAATCTCTGAAGGCAATGTTAAACTTTAACCACTTCAGTGTCTGGGATACAGCTGCATTTTAGTGAGTTCTTAGTCCCTTCCACGTAAACCACCAAACAAATAAAAGTAAATATATGTACATGAATATTTAACTTTGAGAAGGAAGAAATTTAATTTTAAAAAATTCCTAATCAAGCCGGGCGGTGGTGGCACACGCCTTTAGTCCCAGCACTTGGGAGGCAGAGGCAGGTGGATTTCTGAGTTCGAGGCCAGCCTGGTCTACAAAGTGAGTTCCAGGACAGCCAGGGTTACACAGAGAAACCCTGTCTCAAAAAAAAAAAAACCCCCCAAAAAAAATTCCTAATCAGAAAAAAATTGCTTCCAGAACCTGAAAGATCAAGGTGCAAGAAACCACGGCCATTATCAGGTACTAGTGCATTCTTCTAAGAAGCATGAATTGCTGATTATAGCAACATTGATGATAATGATGATTGATAATGATGATGGGATGATGGTGGTGTGATGGTGTGATAGTTATGTGATGGTGATGATCATGATGATTATGTTGGTGGTGATGTGATAGTGATATGATGGTGATGTGATGGTGATGTGATGATGATGTAATAGTGATGTGACGATATGATGTGATGTGATGATGATGTGATGATGATGTGATGGTGCTGTGATAATATGATGGTCATGTGATGATGTGATGGTGATGTGATAGTGATGTAATAGTAATGTGATAGTGATGTGATGATGATGTAATGGTGATATGATGATGATGTAATGATGTGATGGTGATGTGATAGTGATGTAATGATGATGTAATGGTGATGTGATGATGTGATGGTGATGTAATAGTAATGTGATAGTGATGCGATGATGATGTAATGGTGATGTGATGGTGATGTGATGATGATGTAATGGTGATGTGATGATGTGATGGTGATGTGATGATGATGCAATGGTGATGTGATGGTGATGTAATGGTGATATGATGATGATGTGATAGTGATGTGATGATGATGCAATGGTGATGTGATGGTGATGTGATAGTGTGGTGGTGATAGTTATTGAGATGTAATATGATGATGATATGATGGTGATGTGATAGTGTTGAGATGGTTTTGATGGTGATGGTATTGACAGTGATGTCCAGTGCTAACTGAACACTTTGAAGATGCTTGGAACAGGCTTGAGCCCACACTTACTTGAATTAGTTACTGTTCATCATAGCTGTGAGCAAATACTAGACAAAAGCTTTAAGGAAGAATGGCTCATTCGAGCTTCGGTTTGATGGTTTAGTCCATCATGGCGGGAAAGCAATGGTCACACTGCATCCTCAGCTGGGAAACAGTGATAAGCGCTCATGCTCGGCTCACTTCCTCCCTTTTCTTCAGTCTAAGGTCCCAATCTTAGGGAGGTGACGCCACACCAACCATTCAGATTGGGTCTTCTTTCTTCAGTCAAACCTTTCTGAAAACATTCTCAAATATACACCCAGAGATGTTTCTAAATCTCATCAATCTGACAATCAAGATTCACTATCACATATAATTAGCACATTATGGGATGAGATAGGCATTAGCCAGGCACATCTTAACCTGAGGGTCAAAGACAGTGTGGTCAAGGCATGACTAAACAGCAGTCATTTAGAGCTATATCAGTGTCTGTCTAACTAGCTTACTCCCTTGCTACATGGCGTTGTGGTACAACCAGAGGCTTTCAGGTGTGTGTTAAGTAGGCATTTGGCATGAACACTAAGTCCATGTGGGAAACTCTGCCAGCCAGACTCATACCTGAAATAATAGGAGGAAATAAAGGAGCAGACACATGCCCATCAACCAAGTGACCACTGGTCACACAGGTTGAGAGAGCCATGGGACATAGTGATCATGGAAGCTTTGGCCACGCCCTGCAGTGGGGGAAGGGACAGTCATAGCATCCTGAACACACAGGTCAGGCAGCTGTGCAAAGCCTTCCTTTCATGACTGGGATATGAGCCTGATGAATTTCAAAGCACAATGGCAAGACTTTATGAGACAAGGGAATTTAAGCTCAAATAAATGCCAGTAGCTGGAATGTGCTCCCTGCCCAGCACGGCAGAGCTACACTCTGGCTCTGGGAGTAGACACGCAAGGCCAAGTCCAGTTGGCTTGGATTAAAAACCAGACTGGGAATAAGTTATCTGGTTGTGTATGTGCTTGAGTATGAGTGTGTGTGTGTGTGTGTGTGTGTGTGTGTGTGTGTGAAAGAGAGAGAGTATGTGTGTGTCTATGTGTGTGTGATAGAGTGTGCAAAAACATCTATGTAACTGAAGTTATACTTGGAATTCATATGCAGCAGGCATATATTCCTGTGTTCACTGCCTCTAAACACATCCGTTTAAGTGCCTGGATGCTTAGAAGAGTAAGTTAAATGAACAGACACTTGTGAGTCTGCCAGCCATTGTCTTGCTGTACCGATGGGTCAGGGCCATTGTTTTGTACAATTAACCCGGGACTCAGAGACTTGCAAATGAATCCAGCCGAGGACTGTGGCTTGGACGCCTTCCAGCGTGTGGTGTGTGATGGGGGTTGTGTTTCAAAGCCTTCCTCGAACTCGACTGCCAACTTTCCTGATACCTTGTGTTTTGGAGGGCACAGGCAGAAGGGATGTATCAGACTGGAAAATTGCCCAGTGATCTGTTACAAACATATTGTCAACTGCTGGCGCCTCCGGTGCC
This sequence comes from Apodemus agrarius, assembly GCA_964023405.1. Taxonomy (NCBI): domain Eukaryota; kingdom Metazoa; phylum Chordata; class Mammalia; order Rodentia; family Muridae; genus Apodemus; species Apodemus agrarius. Next base: position 26,849,220 of record OZ030017.1, read on the forward strand.
TGTCCCTGCAGTGATGGGTGGATGCCATTCCTTTTGGCTCTTTGGAAGCCATGTCTACTCTGATTCATACTGCTGGGGGGAAAAGGCATCATGCCTGGAGAGGGAGGCATTCAAAGGCATGGGTTCATTGTCTGAGAGTGAAAGATGGAATGTGGTGTGAGAGGAGAGAAAATGCAGGCATCCTAAGTGATGGGAAGGGAGGCTCTGCTGCTGCATGGCTGCCACTGCATCCACTTTATCCCCAAAGCTCCCCATCACCGAGTAGCATCTCCCATCTGCTTTTGATTAAATGGCAGGTGGTTTGGGGGCCCCAGAGAATGCAATTACAACAGTCATCACTATCAGATCTACAAACAAAATTACTATAAATCTGACATTCAAAGGCCCAGGCATAATAGCTAGCTGACTAACACAATTTGCAGGTCCCTGAAAAGTCACCCCACTTAAGGATATTTATCCCTGTCTGATGCATTGTTTCTTCCTGCATGGACTTAGCTTTCATATTAAGGAAGTATCTGCATTTTTGCTTAGTTAAGAACATTTTATTATCTAGGAGTGGTCACACTCCTTTTTTTATATAAAGATTGATTTATTTATTATATGTAAATACACTGTAGTTGTCTTCAGATACGCCAGAAGAGGGTGTCAAATCTTGTTACAGATGGTTGTGAGGCACCATGTGGTTGCTGGGATCTGAACTCAGGACCTTTGGAAGAGCAGTCAGTGCTCTTAACTGCTGAGCCATCTCTCTAGCCCCACACATGAGATTCCCAATGCACTTGATTTAATTACTAAACTAATCTGACATCACATTTGGTCTTGTGCAGGAAACCTAAAAAACAATGGAGAAAGTGATGGGAAAATATTGAGAAGAGGAACTAAAGTTTGGTCAAGAACATTGCTAGCAATTGGATAGTTGTGTGTGTGTGTGTGTGTGTGTGGTGTGTGTGGGTGTTTATGCATTTGCATAGATGTGTATCTATGTATGTGCACATATGTATGCATGTGTACAGCATCAAAACAACTGAGATAGAGGATAATACACACACATACACATACACATACACACATACACACATACACACACATACATACACATACACACACATACACACACATAAACACTGTTTTTAAAGAGCTTATAGCTTCATAATAAGACAAACATATAAGTACATAGTAAAATAAAATTTACTGAAAAGCAAAATGGTACCCATTCCATTTGGGTAATGGATATGGAAAGTTCTAGGCTTAAGTGGCATTCTCCAGGAAGCTACCCTAGGCTGACTTTGTAGATGAGGTCATGTAGAGTCGAGAGATCATTTAGCATCGCTGTGGAGTTGCTTTTAATAACCAAGGAGAAGGCAGAAAGTGAGTCATTTTGACATGGCTCATTGTCAAACATTTGAGATAGTAGGTGTGAAGAAGGAACGCGAGTGGGGAGGGGGAGGGAAGGAGGGCTGTGGGCTGCGTGTTCCCACCAGCCCAGGAACACACCAGGCCAAAGCAAACAAATAATTGAAACGGACACAAATCAATTAGATGATGACAAATAAAAATTTTCATAGCCCAGGATGAGGTGTTATTAAAAATGACTCGTCTGCGCCTGATGCCTTTAGATTTACATTTCAACATAATTAACGCGGAATGGCACTCGCTGCTGTTCTCATCCTGCCAGCTGATGGTGTTCACGAGAGTGCTGGGAGATGCCGGCAAGCATTAGCTTTAGAAAATATTCCATCCCTGTTTTCATTCATTTGTAGCTTAACTTCCTTCATTACATGACATTAGGAGAAAGAGCGTTCTGCTCCCTGGAGCATCCTCTCCTGCGGCTCATTTCTCCCCCGCTGAGATCATCATCAGCTTGAGACATCACCGCCATCTCCACAGCAACCAGACCCATCCCCAGAGTGCACACTTTGGCTCACATAGTCTCCGTTCCCCTCATTATTTATTACTGAAAAGATCTGAGGTGAGAAGGAGGCTATTGCTTTCCGAAGGCTTTGGGACAAGTTATTCCTTCTTCTTCTTCTTCTTCTTCTTCTTCTTCTTCTTCTTCTTCTTCTTCTTCTTCTTCTTCTTCTTTTTTCCTAGAAAGAGGGCTACAAACCATGGTAACAGTCTGCCTTGGGGAGAGAAGGGTCTGGTACCTTGAACACGACCCCTCCCTTCTGTTTTTGATGCCAGGAGTCTCAATGTGAAAATGGAGAACTAGAGCTGGCAAGGCATTGGTCCCCAAACTTAAACACTTGACTTCAATCCCCAGGACCTACGCAGTAGAGGTAGAGAACAGATTTCTATTGCCCTCTGCTGTCTACACACATACCATGGTGTGTGTGTGTGTGTGTGTGTGTGTGTGTGTACATACATATGCACATGTGCTCGAACACATAAAAATTAATCGGAAATATAAACATGTTTAAAACAAGAAATTGGACATGTCTGCATCTGCTGTGTAGAATTGTTTGCAGAGATACATGACTAAATGCACACTTTCTGAGCAATAATTATATGCCAAGAGCTCAGTGCACATGACCATATATCACATCTTCAAATATTGGAGAGGCCATGATACTAGTTTCGCATTAACTATTGTTGTATACCAAATCACCCCAAAATTTGGTGGCTCAAACTTAACATGACCATATAGTATCTTCAAATATTTCAGAGGCCATGACACTAGGTTCGCATTAACGATTGTTGTATAACTAAGTCAGTCCAAAATTTGATGCCTCAAACTTACAGTGCTATTGATTCTGGTAGCTGGGAGAGTTGAGAGGAGTGAGGCATGGCTGTTCTGCTGGTCTTGCTTAGGGTGCTGTAAGTGTAGTGAGACACCCTGAGCTCTGCTGGGGTGATGGATTGGATTCGTCACTGTGCGCAGGAGCGCTCATGGCCTCACTAATCCTCTTTATAAATCCCTGGTCAGCTGCACTCTCACTGCGATGGAAAGCATACAAGCAGACTCCCCTGGATTCTGAATCCCTGAAAAATCACTGCCATTCACTAAGACTCAGGCCGGCAGACACTGAATGTGTGAAGGAGTCCTACCACGGCAGCATTAGAGACAAGCCGTTCTATCTCCATTTTAAATTATGAGAAAACTGTGGTTTGGAGAATGGAGAGAGTTCCTCAAAGTCACAGCGCTAATAAGTAGATTCAGCATTCAAACTGAGATGACTGGAGTTCCAGACTCCAAACACACTCGTAAGTGTCACAGACAGATAGAAGGATGTCTCAGTGGGTAAAGGGGCTTCCTGGGACTCATGTGCTGGAAGGAGAGAACAAGTTCCTAAAAGTTGTCCTTTCACTTACACACACACACACACACACACACACACACACACACACACACACCAATCTGTGATGTATACTACTGGGAACCCATTGTTATTTCTTTTCCTCTTCTTCTTCACAGTAATAAACAACAGTTACTCACTCTCTGAGTCACTCAATGATCTACCAAGTTTCTATACAACACAACAGACATATTGTGACCTTTATGACACATCCAGTGTTTGATGTTTATGTAGTTAGCAAATCCCAGAGTACCAAGATTTGGCGTTGGCTCCTCAAACAGGGCTGGTATTTGGGCGTGTGAGGAATGGTGGGGATGCGGTCACCTGGGCTTCTGAGGAGAGGTTTCCTGAGCCAGCATCTCTGATCAGTACTTGTTAGTCAATATCCTCTGACTGCCATCCAAGGATGTATCCATCTAGCGATGGGTAACTTTGACTCTTGGGCTATATATTTATATAGCATTTGTCCCTTGAAGAGAAAATAAGAAAACAGGCGTGCACGCGGGAACACACACACACACACACACACACACACACACACAGACAGAGTCAAATAAAAACTTCCCATTACCCACTAACCAGGGTAATAATTATTGACATTTTGGCATCTCTTTTCCTTATTAGAGCTGTGCCACATCAATAAATCATGTTTTATTAAGAGAACACTATGTGTTGGAGCACATTAAATTTATATATTCATAATCAGAATTTTTGCTTTAGTTAGCAGCATATAATTAGCATCTTTCTGTGATAACAAACGTAACTCTATGACATCAATTATACTTACTCAGTAGATGGTTCTACATGGATACCATATCATTTATTAACCAGTTACTTATTATTGGACACCTACCTAATTTCTCTGAATTCCTGCTCACTCTCATTTTTCAGTGTATGCGCTCTCTCTCTTTTCTTTCCTTTTTTCTTTATGTATTTGTGTGTGTGTGTGTGTGTGTGTGTGTGTGTGTGTGGTGTGGTGTGGTGTGGTGTGGTTTGGATCATGCTCTGGCCATCTGTGCCGCCTAAACTGGCCACACTAGACACTGAGCACAAAGGATGAGGTATAAAGCCCTGACTGACTTTCCACTCCCACCTGAGTGACTTCAGAAAGGTCCTTCCTCCCCTTCCACATGGGAAAACTAAGATTTAAGCAAACTTGCTTCTGAGGTTCGTGCTAACCATGGGCATCATTCTAAGGTCTGTTCTAACAGTCTGGTAATTTTGTTATTCATTTATTATTAAAATGGTATAGTATGTGGTTCATTTGAACAAAGGTCTGTTTTAACAGTCTGATTATCTTAATATTTATTTATTATTAAAATGGTACATTTGGCAATTCTAAAAGTATCAGATAAACCCTTGAAATCTGAGGCTCGATAACAAAAAAGAGCTGATGTGAAGTCTGATTCAGAGGCGTTGGCTTCAGGTAGGGCAGATGGCTCAGTGAGGACTGCTCTTACCTTGCAGATGTAAAGATCTGAATTTGATTCCTAAAACCTATGTAAGACAAAGGTAGGCTGGTGATGCATGCTTATGGCCCAGAACAGGGAAGGCAGAGGAGGGCCGATCCCCGGGGCTTGGGTAGTCTCAGGCGGGAAAGACCCTGTCTCAAAAGAAAAAAAAAAATGTGAATGGTTCCTGATGAACAACAGCCAAGGCTGGTCTCTGCCCTCCACGGGTATTTCTGGACCCACATCCACATGGCTGTGCATACACACAAATCGTGGCTCCTCTATATATTTAAATGTGTGTAGGGTAGGGATGACATTACATGAGTGTTATATGTGTGTCATGTGTGCTATATGAGCACATTAGAGGGAGGTGGCCTGCTCTATTCCCCCTTGCCTTATACCCCTGAGACAAAAGTTTCTCGACAAACCTGGAGCCAGGCTGGCAGTGACAAACCCCACGATACCCAGTCTCCAGCCTCCATAGGGCTGGGTTTCTAAGCATATGTGACCATACCTGGCTTGTTCTGTGTTGGGGATTCAAACTTGAGGCCTTATGCTTGCTCAGCCTGAACACTCATCCACCGAGGGAAAGCTCTTCACAGGAGCTCTGAACAAGACCATGGCCTACAGCAATCAGACAAACGCCAAGCCAAGGAAAAATAGTGTCCACAATGGCAGGAAATGCATGACATTCTTTCAACATCAGGCTGTTTTTGATATACATATATATTGATATTGATATATATAGATATATTGATATATAGCACATATATATCACAAATATATATATATATATATATATATATATATATATATATATATATATCTTTTGAGGCAGACACAATGTTCAGGTACAAGGGAATCCTGAAGTACACAGGAGCAGGCCCTGCCACATTAGACATGATCTTTAGGGGAAAAGAATGTGGTAGAAAACAAATAAAAGTTTTAAAAAACATTTCTGTATTTTCAACAGAAACAACAGCTGCAAAGAGTTTTTGCTCTTTTTTAATTTAATTTTGTTTTGTTTTGTTTTTTGCCTCTTTGCTTGTTTTAGCAGAAAGGACATTCTTTGACAGAACTATAAAAAACAAAATATTGTCCAGGGACACTCAGTTCATCACTAATTGAGGCAGGGCCCACTGAAGGTCTTAAAATGCAAGGCGATTAGCTTCACTTTGCAAACTCAGCATCTCCTTTGTGAGACACAAGACACCCAGCACTAAGGGATGAAGCTGAGATTTACAGCGGGGGAGTCACTGGTGGCGAGTTCCTTTATTCTCCTTAAGAAGAACCTGACATTATGCTTCAAATGCCAGACAGAGAGAAGGCTAGAAATTCTGGCTTTTTATTTTTCTTTGATTCGTTCACTCAGTGAAAGCTGAGCTTGGTAGCACACGCCTTTGATCCCAACGGTTTCGAGGCAGAGGCAGGTGGATCTCTGTGAGTGTGAGGACAGCCTGGTTTATAAATGGAGTTCAAAACAAATAAACAAACAAACCCAAAAGAGGGTGGTGGGAACAGAAAGAGCCTTTCTCGAGGAGTCAGGTTTCCTCATTTAGCAATAGCGCCTCTGAAAGACTAATTTGATTATGACCTAAGCAAAAGAAATATATTAGCAACACAAGGTATAGCTTTCAAAAATCATCTCGGCATTCACATCACATATCACCAAAGATGGCGAATCACAACTATGCACAGAAGCAATAGCGAGGAACGGGGTGGGTGGTCAGGAGCAGACAGGATGCTTTCTCGGGTTTGTCCTTACAAAGAAGAAACTGCTTCAGGCTAAAGATCAGGTAAGACCATGGGTAACTGTAGAACAGATACTAGTGTCCAAAAATACAAAGGCCCCCTTTTCTATTACTGAAAGTCAAGTTTTAGATGGAGATTTGTAAGTGAAGAACTGTGTACGCAGGTCAGTGGGAAAGCACTTGACTTGAATGTCTGGGGGCCGGTGTTTGATCCATAGCATGGATGAAAACAACTAACTGTGTGCCCTTTGCAGGGACTCTCCTTATGGAATGACAGTAACCAGGGGTGTGGTCCAAGAACATCAAATCCGGCATTCTATTGGGTGTAGAATATTTTTTAACTTAAAAACAAAAAAACAAAAAACAAATACCTGGGCACTGAAGGATAGGTAAAACAATGAGAACAATGGGGTGGACCATGGTTGATATTTTTGAGACTGTGGTAAAGCTTATATTATTAAATTTTAGTCTTCTGGCCCTGGTAATTAATATATATTTGGTATCTATTTAGCACGCACACACACACACATATACTCAACTGATATTTTTTTGTATTCTGCTGTGTACACTTGTTATAGTCACATACTTTTGTCGTATTTCATGTACCCTTACTCTAATTTAAAACCAAAATGGAAGAGCAAATTTTAGATCTCTTAGTCTCAGAAATGAGACTTTTATACTAAATGAGTCATATGGAGAATGTGAGTTTGCAGGTCAATAAACTGTACATCCACAAAACACATCCTTTCACTGACGGAGAAATAAAAATCTGAGATTCAGGAAATGAGGAGGGGAAAGGGGAGAAGAAATGGAAAGGAAGAGAAAAAGAGGAAAAAAGAAGAAAGGAAGGAAGAAGAGTGAGGAGGAGGAAGAGAAGGAGGAAGAGAAAGGCTAGCTTGGTACAGTCTTACCCTTCTTCCCCACCCTTCCTCCCCATCCTTCCTTCCCACCCTTCCTCCCCATCCTTCCTCCTCACCCTTCCTCCCCACCCTTCCTCCCCACCCTTCCTCCCCACCCTTCCTCCCCATCCTTCCTCCCCATCCTTCCTCCCCACCCTTCCTCCCCACTCTTCCTCCAGACTCCTTCCCTGTGAGATGCTGTTCTACAGGAGGGGTAAGCTGTACCTTTCTCTTCCTTGAGTCAGGGCAGCAGAGATGAAGGTCTCACATCATTCTAAGCTCTCTGGGTATTTCATGAAAGATGGGTTTGGGTCATCCAACTTGGAACTCGGGTTGCTTAAAGTTGGTGGGGCCTAGGGACCCACAAATGCTTTGGTCACACGTCACATGTTACAGTTGAAGACACTCAAGAGGCCACGTTATGCTCAGGGAGAAGCAGGATGATTGACACATGGAGAAACTGGTCCTGTGGCAACCACATCTAAGGGAGAAATGAAGTCGTACATAGGCCCAGTCAATATAGGGGCTGATGAAAAAGTAGGCTTTCAACGAGGATCAAGTGAGTCTACAAAGACTAGGCGAGCGAGCCGTTTTATGTTTAACAAGACATCACAAGGCATATAAAGAAACAGTAAAATATGGCCCAGCCAACGGAAGAAAATTGATTGGTAGAAACCATTCCTGAAGAATGGTTTGGATTTACTGTACAGACATTGAACATAACTGTTTCAAATATACTCAAAGAACTTGAAGAAAGCTCAACAAAGAACTAATGGAAACTGAGACATGGTTATAAGAACAATAAAAGAATATTATTTACTCCACCGGTCATGTAATATTGTTCTTGCTTATCTATATTTCCCACAGCAAAGATTTATAAGTTCACAATTAAATCTCATATGCTACAGGAATGGTCTAAGCGGCGTTCATTGTGTCTTGGTTTCCTGGGAAGCTATTCAGAACTGCATTCTATTTAAGGTGTTTACATATCTCCTGCTTCCCGCTCGCAGGCTACTTTGTTTCAATGTTAGGAACCTTTGCTTTAGGCAATACTTGGCATTGCTTCTCAAAAGTGGTGAGACGTGGACTCAAGGAGGTAGCTCCCACAGCAACGAGGCACTTCGTTTCCATATCCAAAAGACACACCAGATTATGAGGCTGAAGCCGAAATCCACAGCAGCTCCCTAGAACCTTGGCAGGTGAAGCTAAGAATCACTGTACTAGAGAACATGAACCGAGCAGAAAGTCTGTTGTTTGGGGGTTCTTGTACCTGGTTTACATCAACATTGTACCCCCGAAAGGGCTAATGTTATATTCAGCTTTTCCCATCAACACTTCTCTCTCAGAAAAGATATATAAATAGATCAATAATTAAATAAATAAGTGAAATTGCAGCTGCCGTTCCTTCCTTAACCTAAAGTGCATAATGCCAGCAACTTTGGAAACGAAAAGAGACTAGAACTCTCCAGAGCACTGTAGGCTAATACATTAAAATTAAAGAGAAACAGAAGCCATCACTACAAATTGCAGCATTATTGTTCAAGCCAAGATCGTCCTAATTATAAACCAGCATTTTTATAGATGTCACAGGGGCTGTTTTAGTGCCGCTTTGCTGATGCTAAAAAGATAGTGTGGAAATGTGATCAGGGATCCTCAGACTACTGCCTAACTGGAGGAAAAAAAAAAGTTAATTAGACTCTTTTTGGCATATTAGTGAAGGCAGCCTTATTAGACACATTTACAAGCTAATGATGTGCCTATTCTCCGCTATCAAAAAATGCATTTAAATAAACTGATTTACAGTTCAGCCATTTTCATCTGTTTAACCAGTACATTCACAATTACATTACCCACACCTAATTGGCATGCCATTGAAGCATTTCTAAGGTCCATTCTGTAAGGTGGGCAAGGTATGGCATTCTCTTCTCACCCTAGCCTTCCCTTTAAGTCCTGGATGTAGCTCTCCCCCACACCCCATCCCACTTGTTCATTTTTTTTCTGCTGAACAGCCTTGATTTGCTAAAAGGCTGATGGACAAACAGTGCAATCTGAGACATCATCACTGAAAAGTAAGATGCACATGGATAGAGTCATGGAAGTGGGCAGAGGCGGGAACGAAGTGCCTAGAAAACCAGAGCCATTCTTGTCCATTAGCTTCCTAGGAAAGAATGTAAACCTTAAGGAAGAGGGACATTTCCTCCCCCAGTTCAGAGACCAATGACATGCCTGCGTGGGCCTGACCAGCACCTTTCTCCATTGAGGCCCCCTTTCCATAGTACTACATAGAGATGTTTCTAACGAGCATCTGAGCCCATCAGGGCTGGAGACCCCAGCCCTACCGCAACAGTCCACTAACTCTTTACTAGATTCCACATTGTCAAAAGGGGGTTCATAGAGTTCCTTCTCCCATGTGTTTTTCAGATTAACTGATTGGCTGGCTACATAGAATATCTAGAAACTTCCTGACCTGTGGTAAGTTCTCAATAAATATGGCCTGTTATATCATCATTAACTTAATATTATCTCTGTGACTGTACCCTTTCTTTAAAGCCTATAAGGCACCCTATTTCCTACAGAAGAAACATCTGCATCACTTAATCCTCCCAACCCTTCAGAAGTTCTCCCTCATTGTGATGCTCATTTCTTTTTTTTTTCCAGATTCCTTTCACCAGTCCATTCTCTCACCCCAACCCACTGGGGACAGCCAACTCTTCTATAGCAGGTCTATGTCATTTTCTCTTACCACTCCTCTGCCTGCACAGTCCTGCCTTGTTATCAGGCCATCTTACTCAGAAAGGAGGTCTCCTGCTTCTCAGGAGCCTGCAGCTGTCCTCCGGTCTTAGTTCCTGTTCTATTTCTGTGAAGAGGCACCATGACCAAGGCGACTCTTAGGGATCGTGCTTACAGAGCAGGCAGAGGCTAAGTACATTATGATCAGGGAGCACAGCCACACTCAAGATGCTGGAGCAAGGAGCTGAGAGCTACATCCTGATCCACAGTCAGAAAAAGAGAGAGACGGAGAGACAGAGACAGAGAGACAGAGACAGAAAGACACAGAGAGAATATGGGTTTGGCATGGGCTTTTGAAACCTCAAAGCCCACCCCCTAGTGACACACCTCTCCCAACAAACTTCCTAATACTTCTCAAGAAGCACCACTCCTTGATGACTAAGCCTCCAAATATCTGAACCTGTGGTGGCCAGTCTTACTCTAACCACCAAACCTTCGAAGAAGAATAACAACTCTTGGCCAGACAGTATTTACATGCCCTTCCTGGGCATCATGCACTTCAACATACTGTGAGCTACTTCTTCACAAGCTGCTTCTCCCATCAGAGGGACAATCATCAAGGACAGAAGTCACAAAAATTCTAACACAGTGTAAGGTACAAATAGGCACTGAATGAAGAGCACGTAATCCAACGGAATAAAGTTAAAGCAATTCTAGCTAGAATCTGACGGCATCCCTCCTGAAGCACCTTCCAAATTAAGATTCTCTATGTTCAGAACTTTATAAAAGGCTGTGTTTTGTAGCCTTCTCTGACCTTCACTTTCCTCGTCTATAAAACAGGAATAATCATTGCTAACTCACAGGGCTACTAGGAGACATAACCCAGTCAGTTCATGCGGAAAATACTGTGAACTCTAAGTGCTACACACACAGGAAGTGATGGTGCTCACTAGCTCACTCTGTGTTGCTCTCAGAGATGAGTGGGTAATAGAAAAGTACATGGTCTGTGTAGAGGTAACATCTTCCACATTCCAATTCCCACAGTGAAGGTGAGTTAAGCATCACCCCTTCCTCCAGGGAACTTAGCTTGGTACCCATTTCAACAGGACAAAATGAGGATGCTTGGAGTGTGTTTCCATACACCGTCTCCACTTTCGGTCTCAGGTCTTGTGTTAGAAGGTTTGAGGGAAATGCCCCTTCTCCTCCTCTTCCTCCAGCCCCTCCAGAATAACAAACCCAGTCCATCTTTTTATGATTATAATTATCATCAAAGACACCATTTGAGTTTAATGCTCGAGAATGGTCCCACACGCCAGTGACTAACAGCGTTACGCACAATTATTTCTTTGAACATTACTGTTTCACCATGGAGGAGCATGTCACTTTTGTAAGGTAATAAATGTGCTTTATTGGGAGCGTGGATACACCGAGGTCTGCCATTTAATTTGATAACAGCTCATCCTCGGCAATGCTTTGTGATAAAGTCACTCCGGAGTGCTTTCTGGCAAGTCCTCTCTAGTGTTTCCTCTCTCAAGTTGTCTTCCAAAATGACAACTCCTATTTGTCTAAAGCATCTTTCAGGGAAAGAGGATTCGTTCACCAAAAGGGAAAACCGGGGAGGTTCTACAGAGCCAGAATATCAGTGTTGTTGTTCTCCCAGGTTCAGTCACTTATGTGTCTGTGGTACCCAGAGGTACAGCCGAGCTGGTATTTGTGATGTTTTGTATGTTCTCTGCCCAGAGAGTGGCACTATTAGAGGGTGTGACCCTGTTGGAGTAGGTGTAGCCCTATTGGAGTAGATGTGTCACTGTGGGTGTGGGCTTTAAGACCCTCATACTAGCTATCTGCATGCCAGTATTCTACTAGCAGCCCTCAGATGAAGATGTAGAACTCAGCTCTTCCTACACCATGCCTGCCTGGATGCTGCTATGTCCCACCCTGATGATAATGGATTGAACCTCTGAACCTGTAAGCCAACCCCAATTAAAGGTTATCCTTATAAGAGTTGCCTTGGTCGTGGTGTCTGTTCACAGTAGTAAAACTCGAAGACAGTATTTCCATCTTGAAAATATCTTTATTTTCAAGAAAGTGATACCCTACTGTGAGAAAAGAAGAGGGGACCATTCCTTCTCTCTAGTTACTTGTACAGTGCACTAAGACTCCATTGAACATTTGTCCTTTCCTGAAACATACTCCTGAAATGAGGGCAGAGTGTGGTACTGGAGGAAGTGGGGCGTTGTATCAGAATTTGCGGGATCATCTTTATGTGCAAGCCCCATGGGATTGTCCACTCTGCTAATTATTTCACTTATCCCTGAGACAACACCAAGTAACAAATTCATGAATTACTCCTATGCGTATTTACAGGGGTGTGAATATAATGCACGCATACCAATATGGAATCCTAACGTGCTTAGGTGGTTAGAAAGAGTGCTGGAAGACAGTGAGTCTCTTGAAATCATTCATTTAAGAAGACAAAGTCTTAGTTCAAACCCTAAACCTGATGCGCATACCACTCATTGGAAAACCATAACAAAGCCTCACACTTCTCAGGCTTTGCCTACAGCAACTGCACACTGAAAAAGGTGTTGGTGGCTCATGTTGCTGCTCTGAGGATTAAATGAAATAGCACACGTGGCATTCGCAGCAGTGTATCTGGCATCTGGTAGGAGTCCCATTCGTGATGGCTGCCATCATTATTCCCAGGGATGGTACTGCAGAAGGCAGTGAGCATTACAGTTGCTATTAGCCCCTGAACTCACAGCTAGCACAATGTGTCCAACCCAGAATACACCCAATAAATCTTCAAGAAGAAGAAATGGAGGGGAAAAAGACAGAATCTGTACACTACAGGGAATCTCTCACTTTCAACAACAGAATCCCACAGTGATAAACCTTGTAATGGAGAGGGGATGCGAATAAATCCAACCCCTTTCATCATCTCTACCGCGATTACTCTTTTCTTCTTTATTACTTTTTTGTTTTTGACTGACACAATTTCAGTATACAATCATAAAGTATAATACCATGACATAATATATGGATGAACTATGAAGTGATCAAAGCTGACTCCTCTTGTTTACCCAGCCCTTACCTCAAGACTGTGGTCTGCAACAAACCCTATGAAAACAGTAAGGTAAAGGGGTGGCGAGAGGGCTTCCTGGCTAAAGGCATTTGCTGCCAAACCTGGGGACCTAAGTTCGATCCCCATTGTGGAAGAGAATGATTCCTGCCAGTTGTCCTCTGACATGGACCAAACACACACACACACACACACACACACACACACACACACACACTTAAATAAATACAATGAAAATATACTCAAGTGTAAGGAAGGAATATAAAAGCATGCTATAAACTAAAGGGCTACTCAAATATCAGTTGTTGGCTTGTTTTCTGTTTATTTAAATAAAGAATTAATACCATCAGAAGCTTTGTTATGAGAATACATGGGCTTGGGAAAGTAACCTAACATGCACAGGCCCCCAGAGCAGTGAGTTGTTTCACACCATCCTCCACATCAGAAACGGAAGAGCTCCCCTCTCAGGTTCCTGGCCACTCTTTGGCCCCTGATGGCTTGGAAGAAGCTTGGTACCACCTTCAGCCTGTCCTAAAGCCATCACTCTCATTTCTTTTGTGGAATGTTCTTGGATTTCAATTTTCTCCCTTCAGCATTGGGTCAGAGAGGTCTTAAAAGAGTTGTTAAAGGTATAAATTTTAGAACTTGTGAAAAAAGTAGGTTTTCAAGAGATAAAGGTTTGCAGGGATGAATAGGAAACCTCGAGTGGTGATTAAGAGTCCTTGGCCCTGACTAGAGCCAGAAGCGCACCCTCAACCTCTGTTCCCTGTAGAATGCCTTGGACTGTATTTAGTGCCTGAGCGAAGGGGTCCATTAGGAGTTTACCTTCACACCTAACTAAGAATTCTAAAAGAAAGCCTATGTAAATGGGTAAATGGCAGAGCACAGGGCAGTTAGAGTGCCTGTTACCCTCTGAAAGCAAAGCAAAGCAAACCCCAAAGTGCAACCACATAAGTTAAAGAGAAAAAAGGCCCAGATGGGGACAGTCCAGACAGTCTATTGCACTGGCTGTACCTCAGGAAGTCACTAACAGGTGCATGAGTTTCCCATCAGCTTCCTCTGCCACCTCCAAATGTCCTATCCACGCTTGTAGACAGGGTTGCTACCCTGTTTGTACTCCAGTCCACACAAAGGAGAAAAAGATGGAGAAGCTTCCGTCTGGTTCAGACAGTCTCGTAGGAATGAACACCTATCTTATGCTACAATTCCAGTCTGGTTGGTTATAGCTATGAAGTTAGTGTATTAACCAGAGGCCTGGTTCAAGACGCCCCTTCTTTAGGATAATAATTTTTCTCTAGGACTGCCTCAGAACCATAAAAATAGATTCCAATCCTGCCCCAAACATTTGGCTTAAACTCAGTCACACTGTCACACTTCATCAAAGCATGCTTATAAAATGTAGCCTTGAGCTGAATGGGAGGTACTAGACTAACTTACTGGGGTTAGGGGAGAAGGGGTTAGTTATTACAGAAAGCTAGAGGTAATGAGTTTCCGAGAACTAAGAAGTTTCTGCCACAATCAGTGTCCAAGCAGAGATAGAAGCAGGGGCAGAGAGTTTCAGGTTGCTGCCAATCTAACTCACCATTAGCCCAGATGTTTGTTCTCTCACTAGACGGTAGTCAGAGGAGATGGTAAGTAAAAGTACATACATGCTTAGCTAAGTGGAGGGTAAGCCTGGAGGTCGGACGCTAAACTGCATTACGTCCTTCTTAGAGGACTAAAATAGACAGTCTCTCATTTAACCAAGACACATTGTACAGATGTATTATCTTTATGATTCTTGCAATTTTTTGGCAGGTTTCAAGGTCTGTCTAAAAATGGGAGCTGTCTTAATGGTGATGTGCTGGAGTCTGCACTGTCTGACAGGAAATAAATGGAACCAATGTCTGGAAATGGTGGAATGATGGTGGCGGCCATCTTGGTGACAATAGACCTTACTGAGGGTGGTAACACTGGCTGGGGATGGAAAGAGCAGCATTCTGGGGAGCTTACTGGGGTTTCCTCTTGGGTATCTGTGAGCTGCCAAAATGTGTGTGTGTGTGTGTGTGTGTGTGTGTGTTGTGTGTGTGTGTGTCACTTAAAACGTCCTTCCCACACCAGCATCAGTGAAATTTATCTTACTAAAGTTAATATGGTATTATTTGTATGTATATGAGAACAAGCCATATAAACTGGTCAGCAAAGCTAAGCTTCAGCTGCTAGCTATTATGTTTTTAAAAAGGAAAACAGTATTTAGTATGGCTTAATTCACTGTGGCTCTCATGGGATACCTTTAGTTCTCTAATGCTGGTTGGTTTTTACCAACCTGACACAAACTATAGTTACCTGGGAAGAGGGAACCTCAAAAAAGGAACAGCCTCCATCCGATTGATCTGTGGGCATACCTGTGAGGTACTGAACTAATGAAGGCCTCGGGTTGGCCCAGCCCACTCTTGGTTGTGGGCAGAACCACCCCTGAGCAAGTGGTCCTAATTTGTATAGGAAAGCAAGCCATGGAGAGTAAGCAGCGATCCTCCATGGTCTCTGCTTCAGTTCCTGCTTTGCGGCTCTGCCTTGAGTTCCTGTCCTGACTTCTCTTCACAATGGACATTTTAGGAGGAGTCAGCCAAGTCCACCCTCTCCTCCCCAAGTTGCTTTTGCCTCATGGTGTTTGTCACAGCAACAAACGCAAACTAGAACGACTTTGAACTCTGATCTAATCCCCAAAGCATTCACGGCCTGGTGTTGATGGGGGCGGTCCTCAACAGGTGTTTCCCGACTTTTTATTAGTATCTATTGATTGTATGAACTAATAGGCCTCACCACAACATTTTCATACATGAATATGATATACTTTGATCTCGCTTGAGCATTATCCTTTCTTGTCTGTCCTCCCTTTCTCTTGTGTCCTTTCTATAAAGATTTTTGTATTCTAAGAGAATCTCCAAAATTTCAGTTCAGAGACCGTGGAATCATTAGAGCACCTGATGGACCTACAGTTTCCTATTTTTGACAAAAGAAAATGGAGTTTGACATTTAGCATTTGCCTAATATTTTTTCCATAAGAAAGCTATTGAAAAGCACACTGAATCCAAGACATACTTTCTAAGCCTATGGTTTATAATGTGGTAGATTTGAAAGTGGGAAGAGGTCTCCAACCCTAAGAGTCCCAGAGTCACACCTTGGGACAGGGAATGGGATAATCTGAAAGATGTCTCTTATATGAGGCAGAAATTGGGGTCTTAAGGGCAGTACTGAGATGTCCAAATAACTAATGTTTTAGTCAAGTATGTTAATGAATTCCTGTTTGGATGTTTTTCTCTGCTTACATAGTGATGTCTTTCTACCTCTCGGACATATAACTGTCATTGTGAGAGCCTCACACACCTGCTCCTGCAGGCTTCCTGACCTCTCAGTCCTCTGACCTTGCCTACAGCCTCTGCTTAAGATTTAAGCAAGTCATCCCTCCTCTTTGACACCCTCACCCCCGAAAAAGTACTTTGTAAGGCACATCCATTAAGCCACCAGTGGATTTTAATGTCATTCTTCATGTCCTTGGAACCGAACCCCCAACTTCTCCAGATATATGATTTTTTGCCTTCCCCCAAATTTAGAAATGTATAAAGTTTACCATCTGGGTACAAGAGAAAGGTTTCAACCTCCACAGGCGTATTGACAAAGCACATTCCAGGAAAAGCCCCAATTAGCCACTTAGCAATTGAAAATTAGCCAGCAGCAGCAATTACTGTGGCTTCGATGCCTTCATCCAGCATTTACAATGAACTGCAGGATCATCTCTTTTCTTTATTTGTGTCTTTCTGGAAAGGTTTGTCCCAGATTGGCCCCTGCAAAATAACCTAGGTTTTAACCACTGGGTCACAAGCCAGCACATGAAATGGAAACCATATTTTTTTCCCAGCCTCAATTCATCAGGACAGACACTCAAAAGACTGGCAGATAGCAGTGCTAGGTTGAACCTATCTAATTGTCTTTGTCTAGACAGCTCAGCCTTTAACAGGTTTGAGTGAGCCCAATCCTTTGAGATCAGAAAAGGTTTGTGAGACACCACACACCTCACCAAACTCCCCATGAGTAAACAACCATAGAATTATGAAGATATGCCAGGGCCTGAACTGATACTGTGGTCCACACAATACTGCGGGAGAATGGAGACCATGCTCTGGAAGCCAAAGTGAGAAGACCAAACTCTGACGGCCAAGCAGGGCATGAGATTTGAACCCACAAAAGTAGTCAAGATACAGGCTTTTGCTATACGGCGGCACTATGCTAAGTGTATGAGTCTATGCGAATGTAACCAGTATGTGTAAACCTGTGTGAATGTGATGGTGTGTGTGTGTGTGTGTGTGTGTGTGTGTGTGTGTGTGACTATGTGAGTGTGTGTGAGTGTGTGTACATATCTGATTGAGTATGAGTGTATATGAGTGTGTGTATATATATATGGCAATTTGAGTATGTGTGGGCATCTGCGAGTATATGACTGTGTTTAAGTGTATATGAGTGTATGCATGTAAGTGCATGCATATGAGAATATATGAGTGTGTGAAAGTGTGTGGAGAAATGTTTATGTGATTATGTTTATAAGTGAGTGTGTATGAGTGTGTGAAGGAGTGATTGTTAATATGAATGTGAACTGGTATGCATGCGTACGGTTAGTATGTGCCTAAGAGTACTAGTTGGTATGTGTATTGGTGAATTAAGATGTGGGCATGCAAGCTTATATAAGTGTGTGTCTCTATGTTAATGTATGTATCAATGTGTGCGCACAAGTGAGTGAATGTGTGAGTGCATGGGAAGATGTGTGTGAGTGTATGTGCTTGTATGAGTGTTGGTGTTAGTGTAAATATATGTATGAGTATATGTGAATGAGTGTTTGTGTAAATGTGAATGTGTATGTGAGCCTGTGTGTGAGCATGAGAAAGTGTGTATGAATGTGTTTGTGAGTTTGCTCATGTGAGTGTGCATGTGAGTGCAAGTGTTTGTGAATGTGCAAGAAGTGGGTAAGTGAGTGTGTGTATGTGAGTGTGCATTTGTATGTGTTTATGTTAGTCTATGTGCATGAGTATATGAATGTGTGCTTGTGTGTTGAGTGTGTATATATGTAAGTATATGAGTTGTGTGAACATGTACTTGTGTGTGTGAAAGTGTGTGTTAGCATAATTCTCTCAACAGGTATTAGTGTCTTTTGCCTACTATGTGAAGAAACTGATAGTCAAGGGAATCAGTTGGTCAAGGTTTCATAGCTGTTGTGTATGTGCAGCTGATACTGAAAGGCCAACATTCTAACACCAGGGCCCTGGAAAGTGGGAAATGAGAAGAGAAGGTTTCACTATAAAGAGCCTGCAAGGTAGGATTGTGATAAGAACACACAGCTTACATATTTATTTATTTTTAGTATTTCCCATAAAATATTCCGTAATGAAAATAACTGCTCTGCGGGCCAGTGGAAGAAATGTCGGCAGCAGCCACCCAAAAGCTGCACCGTGATGCCTTCAGCAGTGTGGTACACAGGCAAAGGTCACAGAAGCCTGAAGGCCACATGCTTTGCGTCTCCAGTGCCAAGGTCACCGGACTGTTTAGCTCTAGGGCTGGACTCATAGGGATTCACTGCATAAATCTGATCCTCTCTCAAGAATTACAGCATTCAGACCCGGGGTCTCAATCAGGAGCATAGATCTCCAGGCAGATGTAGATGCTAAACAAGCCAGCATGCTAAAGAAAGAAGTGGACTGGAATGAGAGGAAAGGGCGGGGCTGATCCCTCGCCAAGCATCTTCCTCAGTCTGGACTTCTTAAACTCCTATACCTCTTTCCAACCTTTATCTCTGCCCTCCATTACTGCCCAGAAACTTGACCTTTGTTCACACGCAGTGTGGCTTAAACACTAGGAACCTTGTCCTTTCAGCTTCTCGGACATGCAGAGCCTCTGAACTTAGGCCAGCGTCTGATCTGAGTAAGATCCCCAAGCCATTTTCTTTGACTTTATCCTTTTCAAGGCAAATGACCAGTTTCCCTCTCTCATTGTGACACTTGGCATAGATGTCTACTCCTGAGTCCTTGAGTCTGGGTTTGATTAAATCATCATTCTTGGGTTACTTCCTGACCCACTGGCTATTCACCCCCAAGCCCCTTTCATTGCATTCTGCTGGAATTTCTCTGCCTCATCTGAAATATTTCCAAACATCAAAACTCTCACTGACTTTGTCTTGAGTCTTCTTCACCTCTCTATATTCTCCCAGGTGATTTTACCTGCACCCCGTAAAATACTGAGCCCTTTCCTTTTTGCTTGATACCAATAGTCACATTCATTTGGGTATTATACAGGCTGGTTTTGTGTGTCAACTTGACACAGGCTGGAGTTATCACAGAGAAAGGAGCTTCAGTTGAGGAAATGCCTCCATGAGATCCAGCTGTAAGGCATTTTCTCAATTAGTGATCAAGGTGGGGAGGGCCCCTTGTGGGTGGTGCCATGTCTGGGCTGGTAGTCTTGGGTTCCATAAGAGAGCAAGCTGAGCAAGCCAAGGGAAGCAAGCCAGTAAGTAACATCCCTCCATGGCCTCTGCATCAGCTCCTGCTTCCTGACCTGCTTGAGTTCCAGGTCTGACTTCCTTTAGTGATGAACAACAATGTGGAAAGTATAAGCTGAATAAACTCTTTCCTTCCCAACATGTTTCTTGGTCATGATGTTTGTACAGGAATAGAAACCCTGACTAAGACAAGTATCTAAAAAGCAGTTCAAATTTAACCAAAATAGAGCCTTTGACTTCATAACCCATGTCTCCAAGTCCTCTCTACTCTAATACTATCCAATGTAGCATTGACTATGAACTCAATGTAGTTTATAATCATCTGAAAAGAATCTTTCCTAATTGTCTTATCTGATTTGTAGGCCTGTCTGTGAAGTACTATCTTGGTTGTTAATAGATGTGGGAGGTCCCAGCCCACTACAGGTGTGCTGTACTCTGGGGAGATGAGCCCGGACTTTATGATAAAGTTAGCAAACCATGAGGCTAGAGAGCCAGCCAACAAGAGCCATTCCCCCACCGGTTTTCTCTGACAGGTTCCTACCCTGACTTCCCTTGAAGATGGATGGGAAGGAAACCAGAGAAAACACCACCTTCCTCCAGCGGCTCAACCACAGATGGAGAAGGCCTTTTCCTCCACCTCTCTCCTTATACACCACATAAAAAAGACCCACCCAAAAGCCCTGCCAGCGCCATCTCCAAGGAAAACTCAAATCTTAGAGCATCTCTTTCCAGCTCAATTTCATAACCCAGTCTAACCATACACTCCTGCAAGATCTTCCTAACTTCTCTGCCCTATTAACTAGAATCCATTTTCAAAACTATGTTCAGAGAAATGTTTAGGTTATAAATCAAGGGATATTCTCCCCTGCTTTCAACCCTCCACTGCCTTCCCATTTCAACAACTACAAAAGCCAGTACACTCACATATAGCTAGTATACAGTTAGAATTCTTTCTTTTCTTCTTTTCTTTTCTTTTTCTTTCTTTTTTTTTTTTTTTTTTTTTTTTTTTTTTTTTTTTGCTAAAAGTCATGAATATCCAATAGAGAGTGATCATTTTAAATGCCATGTCTCAATAAACCCAAAGTTTACTTGCTCCAAGCCTGGTCCAAGCACTCAGTAATGTCATTACAAACCTCACCTTTCCCTGTCATTTTTGATCTGTCATTTTCAATGCACCAGTGATATTTTACTTCATGCATGCAATACGGCAGATCCATCCCCAATATCACAACCTCATATAACCACAGCTAAGAGTAGAAAGGAAATAAAGGCTTCATTTTATTAGGAGAAGCGAAATCTTCCTCAAATGTTTTCTGAGATCCTATAATTGAGTCTCATGACTAACTGAACTCAAATTAATTACTGTTATATAGAAAAGTCGAAGCCAGCCTTCTTAGAGACAAGAATAAACTGTCACTTCCCATAGAACACTGTGGCCCCACCTCTGAGCAGCCAGGGAATAAGAAAGAGTAGGAAAAGGATTGCGGTATCCATTACTGCATTATTGGTGTTTCTGTATGCGTCCGCATCTTCTTTGCTGTCCAGCCATTAGATCTGCCAAACTTTTCTCAAGGTCTTTGCACTCCCTTATGATAGTGGTAAAACTTTGTCCACATATGTGTGCACATCATTCTCAAAGAGGATGTTACTAGGTGACGCACCCACTTCATCGTTATCCACTCTATATTATGCATCCCAAATTAAAGTGTTTTGAATTTATATTGTCTATCACTCCCTTCTAGTGTGTCGATTCACTGGACTTTGGTCTCCAGACCTTAAATGGAATCTTTGATATATTTGTAGGCTCCCAGTCAATTTATGTTGACTGGTGACTATAATGCTGGCTATAAGGAACTCCATAATTTGCTCCTAAGGTGTATGTTAATGCATAAATTCATAATTAAATAAGACTATAAAAATTGATCCAACTGAGTCAGAGAACAGAAAGTTAAAAGGGAGCCATCTATGGCCAGTGGAGTGGTATGTTTTGCCTCTTCTCCATCAGAGATAACATCTTGAAGAAACATCCCATATTTCCTCTTGTAATTATTTGAATATCACCTATTAAAACTATCTTACTCAATAACTTTACATTAAAGTGGGAAAAACTGAGCAAAAATTGAGTTCCTATGACCACCATAATGCTAGAGGGTGAAGACTATACCAACAACCACAGTAAACAGAAAATGTAATAGGTTGGCATGGTATGAAGTGGGTCACTTAACTCTGTGGAAATTCCTTTTTACATCATCTGTGATTATATTTCCAGAGCATCACACCAGCCCCAAATGGAACCAGTATATATGAAGGAAATCAAGATGGCCACAGGAACCACAAACAGGCTCCCAAGCTTTTGCCTTCTCATACATCATATATCTATCTGTGCTTACATCGAATACATATGCGATGTGAGGAAGGGATTGAGGATAGATAATTTTATATGCCAACTTGACATGAAAATGGTTTTCTTATAAACTCATAGAATTATGAAGGTTGGGAAGTGTCATGGAGGCCACCTGAAAGTTGGGGACGCAGGAAAACTAAGTGGTGAAATAGCTACAAGGGTAGGTTGTGGAGAGTGCCACAGGGTCCACTCCAAGCTGAAGACTCAAGAACAAGATATAACAAGAGCAAATTAGTCTCCCAGTCCATGTCATCAGGCAGAGAGTAGAGTCACCTTTTTCTTCACTTTTTTGTTCTGCATAGATGCCCAGTGGGTTGACCCAGTCCATCCATTCAAGTGTTAATGTCCCCCAGAAATACCATCATAGATACACTTGGTGATAGGAAGCTCTCCCGGCATAACACCAACCAGCACAAGGCTTACCTCATACCACGTTCTTAATCTAAAACCCCCGAGTTGACCAGAGGCTGAAGTATAAAAAAATAAAATGATAAAAATCTTAGACAATAATATTGAAATAAATGTGCAAGACCTTAGATTTTGGTGATGGTTCCTCAAAAGCCAAAGAAAAATAGACGAGTCAGAGTTTAATCAAAATTAAAATGTCCAGCAAGTGGGAAATTAATCAAAATTCTACTATGAAGATAATTAGCATGTCACAATAACCACAAAGGTATAATAGTGGCACTCAAAGCTTGGTGGTAACCAACAGCTCTCTAATTGGACTCAAGACCCACTCAAGTGGAAAATCATGAAAACCTAGCCAAACACCTGGGGCTAGCAATGCCATGGATTTTAAAGAGCACACTACTACCACATTCCTAAATCAGCATAATTTCTAACTGCATTCTAAGTATTCACCTTTATACCTTCCACAGATAAGTATATCTCAGCTTTCATCAAAGAAACTTCTCTCTACAACAGTAAAAGATCAATACAGAAAACCATAACTGATTAAAATACAGAAAACAAGCCATCATGGGGTGCTCAGCCCTGGTTAAGGCAACTGCAACACAACTCTTAAGACTCAGGCAGGGGACATCACAGAAGAGGGGACAGAAAGGCTGTGAGAGCCAGAGAATCAGGAAGACTACTGTGATATTGTGTCTCCTAGAAATGACAAGAAGCTTCACCCAGAATACCTGAACAATATGGCTGCTCGAACAAGGACAACATCAGAAGCCATGCTAACATGAAAGGGAGAAATCTCATAAGACCGCACACCTAGACAAAGAATTATAGTCAATGAAGGAATATTCAAAGTGGGAGAAATCCTTCCACAGACATAAACTCCCTATTTAGTTATCTAAGTGGCCAGTTCTGAAATCATATATATATGTGTGTGTGTGTGTGTGTGTGTGTGTGTGTGTGTGTCTGTGTGTGTGTGTGTATGATTATATACTAACATTAAACAGGAAAATTTTAATGGACTGAATAGGTTATATTTATATATTTAGGCACACACTAAATATAAACTTACATATGTATATATTTAGGCACACACACACACACACACACACACACACCCCAATTACAACTAAAGGAAAAGAGGCCATGACTTTGAGAAGGAGTAAGAGAGGAGTATGCAAAATAGATTGGAAGGAAGGAAGGAGAGGGAGAAAGATGCAATTTAAAAATGTACAAAAGGCTTTATACTACAAAGTCCTCTATTAAGAAAATGAAAAGAAAACCCACTTAATTGAAGGAAATATGTGTGAATCATATATCTTGTAGGGGTTTAGTATACCTAAGATATATAACTCGTTCAACTCAACAATGAAAATATAAATAGCCCAACTTTAAAAATGAACAGACTTAGAACACATATAGAAGTGACAGTAAGCATGAGTGGAGAGATGGCTCAGTGGTTAGCAGCACCCTCCTGGTATCTCACATGGTCTTTAACTTCAGTTCCAAGGATTCACAGTCCCTCTTCTGGCCTCCTTGGGCAATGCATACATGTGGTGCACTTACATGCTGGCAAAACCCTCTCAGACACATAGAAAATAAAAGACAATAAGCAAATCTGAATTTTAAGAAAATCAGATTGAAACAATATAATTTTACATACACATACATATGCATGTGTGAAATTATTCACACCCCAAAGAATGTAAAATGATTCACATCTCAAATTAATGTGGAATTATTCACACAAAATTGGCACATATGTGTTTGTGTCAGTGTTATTCATAATTGCCTCAGACATTTCAAAGTTCCATCAACTTACAAATAAATAAATGCATTATGATATATCTATATAATGGAATATTACTTGGTAACTAAAATGAAGAAACATTGTCTATAACATGTATGAACTTTGTAAGATTATATTTTATGATCATATTACTATGAAATGTCTATCAGGCAAATCCAGAAAGAACAAAAACAGCTTAGTGATGTCCAGGGGCTAGTGGTGGGAAGAGAGGGTAGGAAATATTACTTGTGGGTACAGATGTTATTTGGGGTGATGAAAATATTTTAGGATTAGATAACTGCATTGGTTGTACCATTCTATGAATATATTAATGATAGCCAAGTTATATGCTTTAGAAGGACGATATTGATATTTAAGTAAAAATTACATTACATTAAAATTCGGGGTGCTAAATTTATTTGCACATAAATGTGTATGCAAGTCTTGAATATAAATCTGAATTCAAACTTGATTGTTCTATCATGACTATTCTCTACCACATCTAGCCTCACCGACTGGGTCTAGCTAACACCCCACCTTACTGTTACTGTGTTAGCCTCCTGGGTGGTCTCTCTGACCTTTAGACACGCTTGCTCTTTGGCATCTCCTGTTAGCTTCTCCTTCCCAAACAGCTGCAGCTCCATCTTCCTCTTCTACAGCTCCCCAAAGGCTTCTCACTGAATTTACCCTTAAAGTCAGAATCCTCCCATCAACCCTCGCATTTCCACATGACCTGGATCCTTCCAATCCTTTCACATTATCTCTGTCATCCTCCACTGCTCCAGCCCCGTGGTCTCCCTGAATGGCTCTGACCTTACCAGGGCCACACTCTCACCCAAGAATTATTCTACGCCTCATGGTACTCTGTCTTGTTCCTCCCTCACCTATCAAGAGAATGAGATGATGGCTGCTTTGGATTTTGGCCAAAGCTGCTCAGTACAACTTTCTCACAGCCTCCTCATTAAAATTACGCTGCCCCCTTACACTTTTGTCCTTTTCTTCCCTCTTCATAAGCAGCATCTAAGACCAACATACTTGCTGGGAGATGGTTTTATGCACTATGTATTCAGATGCCGACCCAGATTCTAAGCCCAGACATGTGACGGCATGGCCAAGCATCTCCAGTCTCAATGTTACATAAAGATTGTTTTCCACCACCTCTCATTGGTTAAAAAAGAGCTGATTCAGCCAATAATTGGGAAGGAGAGAACAGAGAGAATTTCTGATCCCAGTCAGGGAGAGAGAGAGAGAGAGAGAGAGAGAGAGAGAGAGAGAGAGAGAGAGGAGATCAGGTGGAGGGACCAGGACAGGTAGCCATGTGGACAGTTATGGAGTAGCGCCAGCCTGAGTAAGCCTCAGATTACAGGTTAAGGGCCACATAGCCGGGAACTGGCCAAGCTAGCACAGCGGGGCTAGAGTCGATGCGTGTCTGCCCAGTTTATAGGGCTTGCAGCTTATTAATAAGGCTATTAGGTCTCCATGCCATTTATTCAGGAGCTAAAACAGGCCAGAGCGGGTGTAACGCCCCTGTCATTATTTGGAAGCAAAGAGGGATGAGGCTAACCCCACCACCACCACCAAGAATTACTCTTACACATGCTCCTCTTAATGGCTGGTTGCTAGTCTCCATCTGGTAGAGAACAAGTTCTCAAAAGACCAGCATTGTTTACTACCATATCTGCCATTTCTAAAATAAAGCCTGGCACACGGTGATTCACTGTTGCTGATCGGGTGAATTACACAACCCAGGCAGCTCTTTCCTTCATCTACGAAAAAGACTAGGATTCCTGCAGCCAGTCCGTTCAGGGATAATAAGATTTGGAATTTCACTCATTGTGCCATCTCATTCTGGGTCCTGTATGTATTAGGTTTCCTTTGGGAAGCTGTCCCACCTCTCCGGTACGTGCCACATCCTTCTCTTTGGGCACTGTTGAGCATGGTGGTCCCAAGGCATCCTGTACGATACTACAGGATTGCACACAGGCGCTTGTGGTTTTCATAGGGCTCAGATGTGTAAATCAAGTCGAGACCATATCCAACCTGAATGCATTGTTTAAATCATTTGGCAATATAGGCACTTTGAAAAAAAGAAAATAACATGTAATGTGAGCCTGGTTTTTGTTGTTGTTGTTGTTGTTGTTGTTGTTGTTGTTGTTTGCTTTAGTTTTTCGAAAGCGTCCACAATGCTCTTGTTGCTGTGGCTCCATGGGACGAGGAAATGGCTGAGGGTGAGTTTATTCACGGGTCCTGTGCTCCAGTGAGTATTGCTACTAGTGGGAGAAAGTTTCCTTTCTGCCTGTTTCTTTTTTATTCTTACACAAGTAAAATGAAAGCTATTGTTTGGATTTATCCTCTATCTAAACAAATTGAAATAAAGCCCAGAAGACCAGGGATTCTATCCCTTCCATACTCACATGCTCTCAATACCAGCTCTCTTCCTAGAATGATTTTTTTTTAAGGCAGTTGTTCATTTTTCCCAATTGCCTGTGAATTTACTTTTAGTCTTAAAACAAGACATAAATGATCTGAGTGACAACGCTGCCTCGGGGCAAGGTTGCTTCTCAGTTTCCATTAATAATAGAACAAACAGCCTTAGCTTAGTGTGTTCTCTGGAATGTTTTTCTTGCACAGAGCGCAAACAACGCCTGATGAACCACCTTACATAGCATCGCTTCAGCAAGTTTAGCTACACCATGTGTGATCAGGAGAAGCAAAAGAAGTTCTTCTCAGGGTCCCCTCCCCCCCCACCCCGGCCAACCCTGGCAAAGCTCACTTGGCTTTTCTAGCAGACAGTGGCACAGAGGGTCCTCTGAGACTTGGGTAGCATCCCAGCACACCATCAAAGCATCAAGATACAAGCGCCTACAAATGGGTATCGAAGACTCGGGATGCAACGTCGAAAGCCATAGACTCTGAGATCGGAAGACTTGGATTTACATCTCAGCTCCAAGGTAGTTACTTATTAGGAATGGGCTTGTCCTCTCCGACACTCACTTTGCAAGATGCGCTGATGTGAAGTAATGTTTCACAAAGATCTGATGAGAATTCACTATTCAAATCATAGAGAGAAGGCTTCATGAAGACTGACTTGGCAAAGGGGCTTGTTAGCAGGGTGTTGGCAGTGTGATGTGTGACTCATAACAACGAGCCAATAAGGAATACCTACCGTGCACCAGTACCCAGTCCTGGCTTAGATGTCTCACATGGTACCAAGTCTTAGCACTCTTTCATCCAACTACTTCATAAACCTTCCACAATTGTTCTGATTAGCCCTGTTTAACAGATAAAAGACTACACAACTATAAATCAGGGGCCTCAATGGCCCCTTGGTAGTACTAGCCTGCCGACTCACCATGCTGCTTCAGTAGGATACTGAGCTCCACTGGTCTTAATACCAAAGAGGGAACTTCTGACCCAGAATGAGTGAGTCATCATTTTTCCCAGGAAATATGACTCCGCCAGGACCAGAGACCAGCTAAGGGAAGAGTTGTCAGACTCCCCAGCTAATATGACTCCATCAGGACCAGAGATCAGCTAAGGGAAGATACAAAAATGCAACCAGGTCTTTCCCCCACCTATCTCTTGACTTTTAATGAAGCCAGAGAGCTAGATATCTTTTCCCTTCTGTGGGGTTTTTCTGAACAAGGAAAAGGTATTTGTCCCCTGACATCATCCCTTCTCCTAGGGACCGCACCCAATCCCACCAAGTTACATAGCTATTCTCATTCAGAAAGGGTCTGAAATCCTAGGAAATGGTTGTGTAAAAGGCTCCTTGGTGGCAAACCATAAAGGCCTGGTGGCAGCTGTACACATCCTAGACAATGTCTTTTAAATAGTACTAGAAATAAAAACATGTGGCCATGAGGCTTTAGGAGAGCTGTGGTACGTGGACTGAGCTTCTACAGCAGCCGAGAAGCTAGTTAGGAGCAATGCCCACTTAACTGAAACTTCAGGGATGGATTGGAAGAAGACTAAACTATCACAGTCCAGATGGAAACCATACAGTGTTCTTCAGTGGACAACACACGTGGTTAAAGATGCTGACTTCCTGTCTCTGACTTTGTTGCTTGCCCTCCTCTAGCCTCAATAGAAAAAGATGCTCCTACTCTTACTGCAACTTGGTATGCGAAGGCTGGGGTCATATCCATGGGAGGCCGCCCCTTTTCTGAGGAGAAAGGGAGGGGGGATGGATAGGGGCTCAATGGAGGTGAGAGGGAAGGAGTGGGAGGAGAGAGAGGAGGCTACAACAGGGATGTAAAGTAAATATATTAATTTTAAAATAAGGTGCTGCCTTCTATGAAGGCTATGGAGAATAATTTAAAAATGAGACTATGAAGAAAATGCTTCGGTTAAGAAAAAAACCCAGAAGGCCCAGAACATGGTGGCTCTTTCTTACTCTCATCTGCGTACAGACAGAAATGTCTGGACACTGAGTGGCATCTTCAGTTAAAGTGAAGAAACAACCTCTTTGAGCTAGAAAAAAAATAGCAGGACTCAAGCTGAGAAGCAGGGGCAAGAGGATCAGGGAGAAAGCACTGGACACTAGAAACTGATTTACCCATAAAGCCTTGCAGGGCTGCAGCCCGGAGTGAGGCATCACACGGAATCAGTCATGAGGAAAAACACATGCAGGCTGCAGTAAATGATTCTGATACAGCCTTTTCAGAATGTGAAAAAACATTTTTTTAGACGCAGAAAAACAAAAGATCGACAGTTTGGTTGTAGCAGTGAAGAGCAGCGTGTGAGTTCCTGAAGAGACATGAACAAATTAACGATTCAGCCAAGACAATGCACCAGTGACCAACCAAAGAAACAGCTCCTCCCAAGTCTAGAACAGAGAGTCTTCTAGGGCTTCAGCAGGAACAAAGGCAACCTGGAAAACCTCCGTCATCAAGCACAGTGCACTCTGGGGGTGATGAAGCAGCGAAAGCCCTGGAACCCTCTGCAGGACTAGCAGACAGATCTCTCTCCAGCGGATAACACTATTTTGGTAGCCTTAGTGAGGGACTTGTGGATCTTGTGAGTTTCAGAAACTTCCTGAACCATTTAAGTTTTCTTTACTTCCTGAGTCATAGGAGGCTCCCTTCTCCCACTAGGAAAATGTTTCAGTACAGCGGAAATAGCTACCAACAGGAAGTAGTAGGGGGCCTGCTTCAATGTGATTCTGAAGTGTAGGTGGTAGGACAAAAGCAATTATCCCTCTCACGGAGGCAAGAAAAAACTCCTGGGCATTGGCCTGGTTTTGGCAAAGAGAGAGGTCAGAAGATGAGTTAACATTTTGGGGGCTTTGTTTCCCTTTCTGAGCTAACCACTTTTTCATACATCAGTCCACCTCATATCCCCTACCTGCTGTCTTATACTGGCAACCTTACCCGGAGATTCATTCACACATAAAACAAACAAACAAACAAACAACAACAACAGAAATGTGCTCCTCCTTATGTCCATAGCCCCCATCTCTTTGTTCACAAAACAACGCAGCAGCACTGACCTCCGCCCTATAAAGTCAAGCCCCTTTATGTGCACAAGCCCCACCCCCTCCTCTCACCTCTCAGCTGCTTCTTCGCCCTCCCTCCTTGTGTCTGGTCAGTAGCCTCCCTTTCTGTGGAAGCACTGCAATTACCATAGAAGATGTTCTAAGGAAGAACATCGCACTTTCAACCCCTCTCCTCGACTCACAACTGGACAATAATCTAATCACTTCATCCTCTGTATATTCGACAGTCTCAAACACATGCTTAGCACGTGTTGTTTCCACTTCGTCCCTTTTAGCTCATTCTTCAGCCCACTGAAGTTTAGTCTGAGCTTCCACCAGTCCCCAGACCTGCCTTTACTCCACGCCTGTGAGTTTGACTTCCAATTGCAGTGCCTTTCTACAGAACCAAGGGCCGTTCTGGCCATGGGAGCTCATATTTTCTCTACAGCATATATCGAAAGTTCCAGCAAATCAATATCACCTCTTTGACCCTAGAAAAGACTCAGCCAATATTTGATAACCGGGTCTGATAAACAAATGATGCTCCTTGGGTAGGGTGATCTGAGAGCTGTTTTACATGGTTTGCAGATTTTCCACAATGGTTTTAAATATCATCTGCCAGACCTGTTAGCTGTCATGGTAGCATTTTTTTTCTCTATGTCTTTCCTCCCTGACTCTCATATTGTATGTGTGTGTGTGTATGTGTCTCTGTATGTACATGCATATGTACATGTATATATGTGTGTACATGTATGCGTGTATACATGTGTGCACACATGTGCACATACGTGCTATTATTGTGCATGTACATGCATGTGTGTATGTGTGAGCATTCAATATAGGGTCTTAAAATGTATCTCAGGTTGGCCTAGACCTCACTCTTTATCTAGCCCTAGTTGACCTCAAACTTGTAATCCTCCTGCCTCAGACTCCAAAGTGCTAAGATTACAAGCACGTACCATTGTGCTTGGTCTTTCATCTCTTAAATAAACCACTTTTAAATGCTTTGTCATTTCCAGATTTTCCTCTGAAGGAATCTTAATGAAAATAGTATCCTCTATAAGATTCTTAACTTAGTTCCCTATGCCATGAACCAGCCAGGACACCAGCCACAACCAGCAAGGATAATCATTCTCTTCTGGAAACGCTGCTCTCCCGACTCTCAGGGCAGGCCTGGTGATGCCTGCCTTGCTAGTTCATCCCACTCCACCCCCCTTCAGAGGGGAGCACGCCAAACTTGGATCTCCTTCCCTGGTCCTCCCTCTCCACCCTCTTTTCTAATCTCTTTGTGCAACTCCCATGTTTAGAACCATGGGCCTCTCTTCTGAATCCAACACTCGCTGTAGCCATCAAAGACTGACTATTATCTCTAACCCTGAATTTGTTTTATGGTGATTCATGACAGGCTAAGCATTGTGCAAGCTCTTTAAATGTGTTGTCTTATTTAATCCTTGCAATAACCCAAATGCTCACTATTAAACACAAAGAGGATGCATTTCAAAGAGTTCTTGTGGTATTCACGACACTGGTGGGAATCAGCCACAAGATGTGTGACATGAGTATCTGATTCTGGAGGTCATGACCTTACCCATCAACCATTTTCTTCTCAGACCCTTGCTTCCTTGGTGCAGTGGCCATGTTGATGTAGGGTTATAAGCTGCCAGGAGCGGAAGAATGCTGATGTTCCCACTCCAGTTGCCAAAGAGCAGACAGCTTTCCTCAGTTTTATCCAGATTTCCGCTTATGTTTATGATGGATACTTTTGGCTTATGATTGGAACTGTAAGGGGTGCCACCTTTCCCTCCTTCTCTCTAAAGTATGTCTCTCGTCCCTGGACTCCTCCTCCGTATAGATAGCGATGACACACAACTTCTGATGATAACAGGCCATAGAGAGAATTCAAAGGGATCACCATGCAGTTTCCCTTGGCGACTTCCTCAGAGATAATTTTCCAATTGTTTAGACCTTAAATTTTCACTCCAGGAAACCTGTGACTGTATCTCTGCTAAATATCTGCCCGCCCCCATTAGGCTATTTATTCTGTTGTATCCCAAGCAACTAAACCCAAGACTACATCCGTGCCAAAGACATGAATAAGAAATGAAAAAAAAAAAAAGAAAGAAAGAAAGAAAGAAAAACAAGAGCAGGCATCCAGATGTTCTTTGGCAATGACAAACACCCAGACATTTGGAGACATCTGGATGACTGACTGACTTTTCCAGTTTTCATCTGGAAGAAGAAGATTATGCAGACCCAGCATGATTACATGTTGGATGATAATAAACAAATCTCTGACACTGTCCACAGGATTGCAAACATCTGGGAGGAGGAAAGCCGGAGAATCCAGCCAACCGCCCAAATGTTTGGCATCATTTTAAACCAAACATTGGACAGCAGGCGATGGGCAAAGGATACAAGGAAATGAAGCAAGAGTCCCTCAAGCAGACACTGCCCACAGATGGATTAGTTCATATTCCACGCAAAGGGGAAAATGGGTTCACGGTGGTAAATTATTTATTATTTTCCAAAATCTAAGACGCTCTCTTTCCCCTACACTGAGGTTTGCGAGCCCACAGAAGTGCGAACTCCAGGATTGTGTAGAGCCAAAAATCTGCCTACCCTGTGAAGGAGTTCAAAAGCATCATAAGTAAGCAATCCTTATTTTTCTGTGCTTCGTCAATCCACCTAAAAGATTTCTTTTTTTAAAAAAAATTAATTTATTTATCAGGGTCTTCAGGATTTTCAAACAAACAAAGAGGAAACAATATTTCCTCCACTGAGAAGAGTGAGGAGGTAAAAATGAAAAATGAGGCACAAGCCTGGATGGACTAGTATTCAAGCAGACAGGTGAACTTTCTCAGGTTGTCACTTCCAGGTCACTAAAGAACACTTAGGTATGACAGACAGAAGGCAAGTATGCATGCACCCTGTAAAGTTTATATACACACACACACACACACACACACACACACACACATATATATATATATATATATATATATATTACATATCATACTATATATTATATATACTTTATTATATATACACATATATGTGTATAATTAGTGCGGGAAGGAAGCACGCTATGCATGGACTGATCTTGAACTTGAGGATTGGTTTTACTGGGGAGATTATTACTTTAATTTTTGCCCAGTTTGAACATTGTTGTGATAATGGCAGCTGTAAGAAAATGAGCAGAAAAGAATTCGTGACTTTGTGGTAACAGCCTTACCAAGATGAGTCTATGTGGCTCTAAGACTTGAGGACAAAGGGACCCAAGAGACAGCTCAGTTGGTAATGTGCATTCTGTGGTAGGACCTATTGCAAATGACACAGTGGTGTGACATCCAAGAAATAACAACACCTCAAGGTTGCCCCATCACAAAATCCACACATACTACTTCATCTGCACAAACATGTGCCACACATGCCTACACATGCCAGTACTGGGGGCACCAATGGTCAATTGGCTTCTGTCTGTAAAGGAGTAGGGTGCAGCTCCTGTGTGTGCAAATAAACACAGCTGAGGGCAGCCTAGGTAGGTGCAAACTGAACACATAGTCTTTCTTTGTGAGCTTTGTTCCAGGAGGCCAAGGAGTTTGAGCCAAAGAAACTTTGAGGCATCGTACTGTTGTTTTTTTGTTTTTTTTTCCATTTGAGCCATGTTAAGGAAAATGTAATAAAATTTCCACCTCTGAGCTGTTGTGCTTGCTATATTTGCTTTCTGGCCATTTTCCTTGACAATATCTGGGAACAAATGCACTGCGAGAGCACGAGGCAACCAAAAAAGGAAAAGAAAGATGCTGGACTCAAATAACATTCCCACAAAAACATGGAACACAACGGAGACAATCAGTAATTTTACAGACAATCCAGTGTTAAGTTTCAACTTGCCAAATAGCCCTTCAGAACATTGCAAATTCAAGAGCCATTGTCCAAAACCAAATCATTTTCCTTAGAAAACGTCTGCCTCTTGATCAGCCACCAAAAGAGACGAGGGAAAAGACATCCATCCCAAAGGCCCCCTTGGACTGTATGAATGCTGAAGGTCTGTGTCAATTCACCAGGGCCTTCATTCCATTGTGCTAACAGTATTTAAAACCAGATGCTGCCTCTCCCTGCCTCTTTTCTGGAAGAATTACTGTCAACATGCATTGTTTCTTAGAGAAACTCAAGGCAAAGTAGTCTCCAATCCTGTAATTAAAATAAGGAGGGGGAAAAAAGGGGGGGGGAGCTGCATGCAATTCGGACTTAACACTTTTGTGACATAGACAATGTCAGAGAAAAAGATTAGAAATAATCACAATTTAAAAAAAAGTTTATGTTATCCATATAAAACCCACTGCCTACCTGCATGACCTGAGAAAAAGCTTCTGCATACTAAACTTCTGTCTCTTTTCTTTTTCTTTCTTTTCCCCATCTCTGTCTCTCTTTGTATGCATTTCTGAGTGCGTGCATACAATGTGTGTATGTGTGTAAGCATTCATCTTTGTCAGTCTATGTCTATGTGTCATAACATACATGTGGAAGTCAGGGAACAGCCTGGGTACTGGTCCTTTCTTCACACTTGGTTTGAGAAAGCCTCTCTTCTTGATGTTCGTACCACATGCCACAGAGCTTCCATTTTCTCATCTGTAAAAGGAAGAGTCTGGAATTCTCTAATCTATCAAGTTCCACCTGAATTTAAGTCTATAATATTTTTCCTCTTGATGAATAGAATCTTCAGCCAATACATGCCTTATTTCCTCTTTGTCTGACTACATAAAGAAGAGATAAAGAAAATGGAATGGTATCATCCGAGATTATTTGCTTGATAAAAAATTTAAAGGTTTCTACCTATAGAGCATATATATGATATTTTATGTAAAGTATTCAACATACATATACGCAGAGTCTTGCTGCAGTATCCAAATCTCATGCTTTATTTATTAAGGTGTAACTAATACAACTTGTTCATGACAAAGTCTCCCATGAAGGTACAACATAAGGATCCATTGAAGATAGAATGAGGTGGCCAAGGATACAAACTTGGAGAGCTATTAGGGAACTGTCGTGCAGCATACAGACTTGTGGGAGTTAGCCAAGTCTTTTAAGAACTCCACACACCCAACAATAGTGAGCCTACTTGGTGATAATGTGTTTTCTACATGACTTTCTGACTCTACATATAGCCATGGGCTGTCTGATTTGAGAATGGTTCATTGACTTTCCTCCCTGAGAAGGTTACCTCCCTGGTAGGTTAGTTCTAATTTATCATGATATTCCCAAATTGACTGAGGGTTATGTGATGTCCAAGGTCTTGGGAAGCAGTTGTCATAGAGTAAGGAAACAAGCTGTGTGAACAGAGGAAGAGGAGGAAGAGAAGAAAAAGGAAGAGAAGGAGGAGAGAAAAAGGAAAGAGGTGGGGATAAAACCAGGTAAAGTTCCAATTCCTCAGTTCAGACCATGTTTCCTGTACAAAGCTCCTCAGACTTCTTCAAAAAACTGTATATAGATGCTCACTTAGATAAAGCTCCCCCTCCAACAATTGTAGTGCTTGTAACTGATAGTTTAAATCAACCAATTTATAGATCAGAGGACATAATTTTTAATAGTAAACACAAAATATTTGTTACTTTCACATGTCTGTATACATGTGAAACTCCATTCTGTGCCAAGAAAGCCAGTCCAGAGCCCACCAGTCAGGCATGCTGGCTGAAGCCTGCTGACATGCAAGCACAGACTGAGCCTGACCATAGAAAGGGGCTCTGTTTCCATTTTTCTCTGCGGCATTGATGGCTCAGAGATAGCCTATCCCTAGATACAGCCAGTGCTCCACACAGTGACCAGTCCAGTTGTGTATCTGTACAACCATCTTTGTGCCTCATAATGCCATTTCTGAGACTCATCCATAGCATACAGATTTTTCTTTTCTTTTCTTTTCTTTTCTTTTCTTTTCTTTTCTTTTCTTTTCCTTTTCTTTTTTTCCTTTTTGCACCATTTTATAATCTTTTATTTTTGGCAAGTTTTTCTGTCAGCTAAGATTTCCCAAAATACATTTAGGAAATTTCACCATATGTGATAAACATCACACATGCTCACCCACACATACATATGAGACCCAAGAAAAAGTGACACATTCTATTTCCTTCTCTGAAATTAACAACACACATCACCATCTTAAAGTCCCTGGAAGGTTCTGTGGCAAAGACATCCAGCTAATTCAGAAAGAACGATGCAACGTTTTCCCAAGTCAAAAATAAAACATTTTCTTTCCTTCCTTTTGTTTATATGTAGCAAGCAATTATTATTTTTGTGCTTAAGACATGTGTCTGGAAATCCTTTTCTTTCTATCTGCCACCTTTCTAATGCTTGTAGCTTAGATTAAATATCACAGGCTTTGTATTAGAACTCAACTCAAAAATTGCACAGGATGGCTAATGATTAATGATTACAAAATGTATAAAAATGTGAATGGAAACGGATAAGCAGTTTTTAAAGAGAACTACTGTGTGTAACCAGAGTTAACATTTTTTGGTATTAGATATTTGTGTGAGTATGTGCACACAAGTACAAGTTGAGCACATGTGTGTGCGTGTATATGTGTTTATGCATGTATGTGCATGTATGTGTGTGTAGGTGTGTGTGCATGTATGTGTACATGTGTGTGAGTGTGTGTGTGTGTGTGTGTGTGTGTGTGTGTGTGTGTGTATCTTGGATATCTTGTTGTTGAAGTACTGAGACCACTTTCCCCTAGCGACTCTCAGATGCTGTGGGCCTCATGATCCTCATTAGCAAGGAGGCTGATGCCGTCCTGCCCCCTCTCGTCTCGTCTGCGGCCCTGTCAGGACCTATCAAGATCTTCTCTGCTCAGTGCGTGGCCCATCATTATCTTAGAACCTGCAATAAGAAGGCAGTAGATTTTATGTGATTAGCTGCTGAGATAAACGTTAATTAGTTTTCAATTTCCATAAAGTATCCCACTGACAGAAAGATTTGTTAAGTCAGTTAATGGCTATAGATGATTGTTCCGAAATTGGACTGGAGAATAAAGGGCTCTGAAGATGAGGGTTGGTCAGGAGAGAACGGGAAGCAGGCAGCTTGTGACATATGGGAAGAAGCAAGGGAAGAGAAGGAAATGAATGGCCACATGGAGTCAGACTTGAAAATCAGTAGAGAAATCAGAATTTGGGCGTTGGGGTTGGGAAGGGGCAAGAGGTGCAATGAAGGGAGCAGGACAGCATTTTTCTAGTTAAATCTTGAAAGAAAAAGAAAAACTCAATGAAAACTCAAATCCAAGAATTGGAGCATCTTCTGATATCTTCTCCAATTTCTTTCTTCAGAGACTTGAGCTTCTTGTCATATAGGCTTTTCACTTGCTTGGTAAGAGTCACACCAAGATATGTTATATTATTTGTTATTTGTGGTGAAGGGTGTTGTTTTCTTGACTTCTTTCTCAGCACGTTTATCATTTGTATAAAGGAAGGCTACTGATTTTTATTTTTTTAGTAATTTTTGTATCCAGCCACTTTGATGAAGGTGTTTATCAGCTGTAGGAGTTCTCTGTTGGAGTTTTTGGGGTCACTTATGTATACAATCATATCATTTGCAAATAGCAACTTCTTTTCCAATTTGTATCCCCTGATCTTTAGTTGTCTTAAACTGTTCTCAGAGGAGAAGGGGAGGGGGAGGAGCTGGGCAAGGGGGGAAATGGGAGGAAGGAAGTGAGATCCAGATGTAAAGTAGAGAGAGAGAGAGAGAGAGAGAGAGAGAGAGAGAGAGAGAGAGAGAGAGAGAAGGAAGGAAAGGAAGGAAGGAAGGAAAGAAGGAAGGAAGGAAGGAAGGAAGGAAGGAAGGAAGGAAGGAAGGAAGGAAGGAAGAAAAAAGAATTGGAGCATTATGAGGAAGTAGCTATCAACCTTAAGCCCCAAATGAAGTCCAATGTGGACCAGATTTTTAGTCCCTCTCAGACTGTACCACGAATCCCCTCATTTCCTTTTCAAGCAAAGTGAGATTGCTCTGAATAAACAAGAACAAAAGGAGAAGGATCCAGGGATGTGTTACTAGGTGTTGTTGTCATTGTTATTGTTGTCCTTGTTTTCAAGCAGAAGAGAAACTGATAGTCTTACACAGGAATTCTACATCTCCACTCTACTCCAGACTCACTGCCGTGGGTCCATCCCAGCTTGACTCAGTGTGAAAAGAGGTCATGTTCAGGGTTCACACGCCATTAAGCCATACTGAAGACTGAAAGAATGTGTGTAACTTACATGTCACAACACTGTGCCTATATGAGGCCAGGTACTTAGCACAAAAGTTAGTTAGTACCATTGCCATCAGTGAGGGTAAGTCAGCTTACGAACAGGACAATGATTAAACCCCAAGGTCACTCATTTCCACAGTTCTGTGTGACATTATTGGTACTTCTAAAACTGCCAAAGGCAGTTGAGGGTCCTGCCAGCAAAAACAAATTCTGTGAGAGACATATGACACCAACAACTCTCACCAAGGACAATGGCTCTTTCATGTGCCCTGTCAGTCATTTGATAGCCTAGAAGGGAGACACTGCCAACTCCAATAAGAGAATGACCCTCTCTCCTCCTCAATGGAAAGGTCAAGAAGATGTGTTCCTCAGCTCCCTTTCCCCATCTGTAGTGGTTGTATAAATAAAAGTTTCCTAAGAATGATGCCATGGTTAACACTATCTTGGTGACTCACTGTCCCCCCTCCCCTCACAGGTAGATCAGAGCCAACATCAAACAGACTCAAACATTTGAACCAACATCCTCATATACAGCAGGCATTCTCTTACCCCAGCATCCCAAAAAACCAACTGACTTAATTTAGCCAGTTTTCAAGGGAGCTAAGGAATTTAAAGAGATTAGGATCAGGGTGAAGTGTTCGCTGACAATGGGATATCCAGGGCAAAATACCACACATCAGTTAGTTTTAAAGAGGTAGGTTAGTATAGCACCACCATGTCTCAGCTTGGCCAGGCATGTGTTGATACATGAGATTCAAGGGCAATATTTATAAAGCACACTACAAAATTATGCCAAATACTGTATTTTACGATGATTCCAGGAATTGTGAGCCAATAGTCACCTTCTATTTCTTAAGAGTATTTGCTTTCAAAACCTAGGATAATCACACATTTATCAGGATCCAGCAAAGAAAGCATAAAGGCCCCAGGGAGAAAAGGGTTAATTACAAAGAATATCTCCAAGTACAGAAAGAAACGTAAAACAAAGAAGAGGGAAAAGGAGGTGGAAAGTCACTTATTCATCATGAAAATTAGCAGGTATTATTGGACGTAGTGATTTTTCAAGGAAAATAAATTATCATCCAGATTTATTGTGCACAGATTTAGATGTCTGATTGTTTTTACAGTGAAATTTATAAATAAGAAATCAGGATAAAGCTTGCCATTAGAACACAGCTCATTTTTATAGGAACAAGATGATATCTGGAAACAGTCCCTTCTATATTTCTTTATTTTTAACACAAAGAATAAAAAGCACATGACGCAGTTGGAGGGAGATTGGCAATGACATTTCATTAATGGTTTGAATAAAGCAATTGCTTTCTTGCTCATAATACCCAAACAGGCAACCACAACAGAAAGGCAGCGTCCCTTAGAGTTCTGTTTCTGAGACACGCATTAAAGATAAATACCCCTACGTAATTACATATATTTAATTCGTAGATATTTCTTAAAGAAACTTTATACCATTTTCAACCCCGTCCACTTTTCGCCATTCCCCTCTGTTTTTTTGGTGAAGGGAGAAAATGCTGAGACTGCATAAGGATGCCTAGTCAGTGCTCTGGGGAGTGTGGATCACACACTACACCACAGCCCGGTTAGACTATGCCGGCATCGTGTGGTGCATGAGATATGATATTTTTATGTGAAACTTCATCTCACATCCAAGCAGTCTGGTCCACACAGCACAATTATGTGGAGAATCCTCACTGAATATCTTCAGTATCCTGAATTTTTGCCCATGTTGGTGTCTTTGTGGAAATTGGTGAAGACCACCCAACGAAGAATAATCCAAAGTTATTTTGGACTTGCTAGCCAAGGAATTGGACCCTCTCGCATGAGTTTGGCAGAGACTCAAATGCAAGCAGAGGAGTGGGAGAGCTTTACATTAGAAGAAAGGCTGGAATGTAAACAAAGAATATAGAAAATTTTTTAAAATTAAAAAAAAAGGAAGAAGAAAGGCAAGGTTCTCAGTGTAGCCCGAAGTTTATTAGAGGCTGTTGCTGTAGGAAGACATCAGGCAGGCAGGCAGGCAGGCAGGCAGGCAGGCAGGCAGGCAGGCAGGCAGTCTAGAAGCAGGACATATTCTAAGACTGGATACAGGCACAAATTTGGAATGATCTAATTGAGCTCAGCTTGTGAACATAGGCTGAACGCGGGGAAGCTCTACATTAAGTAAGTCCTGGACCTTTGGGGTCAGTTGTGTAGCCCCTGGAGTGGTTAGCTGTGCATCTATTGTTGACTTCCTAGCTTGCTTACTGAACACAATGGGTTGGAAAGTTTCATGCCACTTTTGAGGTCAAAGCTTTAGTGTTCACTTTTTTTTAAAAAAAATTATGTTGTTGTACACATGTTCATATCTCTCTCTGTCTCTGTCTCTGTCCCTGTCTCTGTCTCTTTCTGTGTGTGTGTGTGTGTGTGTGTGTGTGTGTGTGTGTGTGTGTGTGATGTGAGTGAGTGTGTGTGTTATATGCCAAAGGAAAAACCTGGGATAATTTCATTCTCAGGTGATACACCTGGTGATCGTGTGAGCATACGTGTCTGTGTACATGCAGATGAACACAAATGTGATGGTGTGAATCCATATGGAGGCCCGAAGTCAACTTAAACTATCTTCTTTGACAGGCTTGATTTATTGAGGCAGAGTCTCTCACTGAATCTGAAGATCATCAGTACAGCCAAGGTGCATCAATAGATCCACCTGGCCCCTGCCTTTAATGCTAGGGTTACACAACCATACTTCCACACTTGGCTATTTACATCGTTTCTAGGGATCTAAATTCACATCTTTGAGCTTGTACAGCCAGGCACTTCATCTCTCTAGACCCCTGTTTTCTGAACTAACTCCTCTTACTGAGACCTGGGAATTACTGGCT
The DNA here is from genome assembly GCA_964023405.1 of Apodemus agrarius. NCBI lineage: Eukaryota > Metazoa > Chordata > Mammalia > Rodentia > Muridae > Apodemus > Apodemus agrarius. The sequence continues at coordinate 26,890,147 of OZ030017.1, forward strand.
GTACTGGAGAACTGGCTTACCAGTGATCCCCCCAAAAATCTACCTTTCTCTAACCTCCCAGCAATGAGATTAGAAACAGCCACCAAGTCCACCTTTTTACCTGAATTAGGGAGGCTAAACTCAGGCCATGCTTGTGTGGCAAACTACTGAGCTATCTCTCAAACTCAAGAGTCATAACTTTACACATAGCCAGATCACCTTCCATTTGAATACTAAGTCCCTGATACTTATACACCTGTTTTATCATAAGTAAGTTGAGCATTTCAAAATTACCTATCTCATTGGACTTCATGTCCTTTGAGTTTTAATTTCTGTTTCTCCCAATAATTCAGTTAATGGATCATTTATATTTGTGCTTTCTGTTGGTGAAATCTTATTAGCCAAAGCAATTCCTCCCATTCATGTATTTATTGATTCATTTGACAGACATTTACTAAAAATAAAATACTATATCATGGCATTATAAAATTTGTGCTAATATTCTAAAGTCAAAGAAAAATGAGCAATAATAGAGACAAATAGACAGAAAAACTAAGAAAAAAGTATTTAGTGAAAAGGACAGTGTTGTTTTTTCTTTTCCTTCCTTCCTTCCTTCCTTCCTTCCTTCCTTCCTTCCTTCCTTCCTCCTTCCTCCCTTCCTTCCTTTGCTTTAGCTCTTCTTTGAAGATGCTCTTTATGTTTTTTATTTTTTTATTAAATATATTCTTCATTTACATTTCAAATGTTATACCCTTTCCTGGTTTCCCCCCTCCCAGAAAATCCCCAACCCATCCTCCTACCCGCTGCCTCCAAGAAGATGTCCTTCCATCCAACCCACTCCTACCCACCCCCAACCCCCAGTTGATTTCCCCACACTGGGGCATCTATCGAGCCTTCATAGGACCAAAGACCTCTCCTCCCACTGATTCCCCACAAGGCATTCTTCTGCCATACTTTTGACTGGAACCGTGTATACCCCTTGGTTGATGGCTGTCCCTGGGAGCCCTGGGGTGTCTGGTTGGCTGACATCTCGTTCTTCCTATGGGGCTGCAAACCCCTTCAGCTCCTCCAGTCCTCCCTCCAACTCCTCCATTGGTGACCCTGGTCCAATTGTTGGCTGCTAGGATCTGCCTCTGTATCTCTAAGGCTTTGGCAGGACCCCTCCGGAGACAACCATAACAGGCTCCTTTTGGCAAGCACTTCTTGTCATCCATAATGGTGTCGGGGTTTAGTGACTGTTTATAGGATGAATCCCCAGGTAGGGCAGTCTCTGGGTGGCCTTTCCTTCAGTCTCTGCTCCAAACTTTGTCTCCATAATTGCTCCTGTTAGTATTTTGTCCCCTTTCTCAGCAAAACCAAAGTACCCACACTTTGCTCTTCCTTCTTCTTGAGCTTCCTGTGGTCTGTGAATTGTAACTTGTTTATTCTGAGCTTTTGGGCTAATATCCACTTATCAGTGAGTGCATACCATGCTTGTTCTTTTGTGATTGGGTTACCTCACTCAGGATGACACTTTCTAGTTCCATCCATTTGCCTAAGAATTTCAGAGGCATATAGACGGAAAAACTAACCAAAAAAAGTATTTAGTGAAAAGGACAGTGCTGAGTTTTCTAAAGAGGAGACATTTCTTCTGATGTCTGGATTATAAGGAGCCAGCTTGTCATTGATCAGAAGGAAGAGCATCCCAGGTGAAGCAAAAATGGAACAAATGGAGCAAACATCCAAGAAAGGAAGAAGCTGGTGGGCTGACACTCAAGGGCTGACAGCACCCATGTGGCTGTGCTGTCATGATCTGGAAAGGTAGGCAAGCCGGTGTGTCTGCTCACCAGGATTAAATTATGATAGGCAGGCATTGGAGGGCATGTCAACAGCAGATTGTCTCATTCTTTTCCTAAGGATCACTCAGAGTTAGACTGGAGAATCAATGCACCGGCGATTGTGGGGCAAATCTGGTGGATACTGTTGGCAGGGATTTGGGAAGAGAACATTATTGTAAAACTGACTCGAAGGTTGGTGTAGGATAAATATAGACTCCACCAAGCTGATGTCATTTACATACTCACATTAATGTGAAGCTTACTGTTTAATATTTTTCCTAATCAAAACCTACAGTCAATGATGGCCTTGAATTTATAAGAGCAACATGTCAGAATTTAACATTTTACCCTGGGAGAGGCCTGAAGGCTCAATAAAGTAGAATATTGGAAGGGATTCTTTGTGCATGATAGTCCCATACTTTCTAATTATGTTACTCTGTGATTGTTAATGCTAACTGTCAACTTGACAAGGTCTAGAATCACCTAGGACACAAGCCTTCAGCCACACTTATGAAAGACTAAGTTATAACTGTCTCTGAGCATGTCTGTGAGGGATTCTCTAGATTATCATAATTGATGTGAAGGACCCACATTAACTGTGGACAGTGACTTCCTATAGGCTGGGATCTACAACTGAGCACAAATTAGAAGGTGTTCTAAAGATGAGAATACCCTTCTTTCTGCTTCCTGACTTTGAATACACTATGAGCAGTTCCCTCAAGCTCCTGAGGCCAAGCCTTCCATGCCTCATGCTTCGGTGGACAGTTCCTTTGAACAGTGAGCCAAAATAAATCCCACCTTCCTTAAGTAGCTCTTGTTATGGTATTTTTATTACCAACAGAGGAAAGCAAGTCACATGTATCGCCTCAAAAAACTGTCTGAAGTATATCTGTTTCTCCCAAGAAATTCAGAAAAACATTGATAAGGAAGCACAGCATTCCTGGAGGCTCCTGTTGTTTCTTGTCCTATGTAAGTTGTATGCACAAGTAGGGAATGGTTTAAAATATTTGAGTTCTCTGAATTCTATGGCTCTAACTGGATTCTGTACTAGTAAAACCAGGTGGCAATACAGAGATTAGAGAGGCAATTCCTATCATAGGGCACACTGACAGAATGATAATCAGACTATTTTCATATCTGATGAAGACTAATTAGTCACAGGATGTGAAGGCATTAATATAGATTGACAGCTACTGAAAGTCTTGGCTTACGCAGGAGAAAATATTTTAGGTCAAATGTGCAAACTACCTAGGCATTATTCAGGTTCCCATAACTAAGACTATTTGGGACTATCAGAACCCCTTAATAGAGGAGAAGGCTAGCTCTTCTCAGGACTTGGACCTTTCGTCCAAGGATGTGGATGAAAAGGTCATATCCCTCCCTTCCTTTGAGGGATATGACCTCCAACGAAGAACTGAGTCAGAGGTAGAAATTTCTTCTAAATCCTGAATAAAGGTGCCTGCATGCCAGAGGAGTTACCAAAATGGCAATTGAAATTGTATTTATGTTATTATAATTACTGTGGTCACTCTAGATGGTGTGTAGTTGCCAAAACAGATCAAGATTATCCTTGAGATCAGATACAAAAACTATTGAGCTATATGCACTCACTGGTAAGTGGATATTAGCACAGAATCTTGGAATATCCAAGACACAATTCACAGATCAAATGAAGCTTAAGAAGAAGGAAGAACAAAGTATGAATACTCTGGTCCTTCTTAGAAGGGGGAACAAAATACTCACAGAAGGAGATACAGAGACAAAATGTGGAGCAGATTCTGAGGGAAAGACCATCCAGAGACTGCCCCACCTAGGGATCCATCCCATATACAGTTACAAAACCCAGACACTATTGTGGATGCCCACAAATGCTTGCTGAGCTGATATAGTTGTTACCTGGGAGGCTCTGCTGGGGCATGACAGATATATAGGGGGACATTCTCAGCAAGCCATTGAACTGAACACAGCTGAAGAGGTTTGTAGCACCATAGGTGGAACAACAATATGAGCCACCCAGTACTCCCAGAGCTCCCAGGGACAAAACCATCATAGAAGGCTTGTTGGACATCAAAGGGAGGAGAGGCCCTTGGTTCAGGGAAGGCTTGATGTCGCAGTGCAGGGGAATACCAGGACAGGGAAGTGGGAGACGGTTGATTGGGGAGATGGGTTATGGGATTTTCAGGTGGGGTACCAGGAAAGGGGAAATCATTTGAAATGTAAATAAAGAATATATCTATTAAATTTTTTTGAAAAAATAATAAAAAACGTTTTATTTTTCTTTTCACTCAGTAGGAAAAAAATCATTAGCAATTTGTACTCTCATGTCAGTATCAACAACACACATAGACAGTATCTCCCCAGAATAGTAACTACTATAGTAAAATCACACTGATAATTAATAACAAGCAATTTATATCTGATCATCAAAGAATAAGATACCTTGTAAGTGTCATAATGAGGCATATGCATGTCAGAGAATAGGAGTAAACACTGGAACATTTGAAGGTTTTGTTACATTAAAGAAGTTTCTCAGTAACCCAATGGTAACCCATAATATGATGGCATGTCCATTACAAAGGGACAAATAAATTTTTATATTTATTTATTTATTTTTATAATAATAGCTTTATTGAGATTTGTAACACACTATAATATGCAGCCTTTTTATTTTTTTTAAAGATTTATTTATTTTTATGAGTATACTGTCTTCAGACATACCAGAAGAGGGCATCAGATCCCATTACAGATGTTTGTGTACCACCATGTGGTTGCTAGGAGTTGAACTCAGGACCTCTGGAAGAGCAGTCGGTGCTGTTAAACAATGAACCATCTCTCCAGCCCAAAATTTTACATTTATAGCGCCCTTGATGAAGTCAAAGGGCAATAAAGACCAAAATATCTTGGTATGCTGTTCTGACTCAGTAATCAAGTAACCTAAGTTTGCCAGATTCAGGTAAATTCCAGAACAAGAAAATTCTCTGTGGCATATGGAACCTAATAGGAATCTGTTCTGCTTATTGTTTTTATATAACGTGGAATACGTGTTTGCACGAGGTATTTGCATATGATATACAACTGAAGTATGGACTACTTAGAAGTCCAAATAGGAAAGCATAAGATAACTTTCCTATGGTTAGTAGATTTCATATGCTTGAGTAAGGCAAGCTCCTCTCTGCCAACATCTATTCTGCATTTTGAAAGTAGTATATTAACAAACTAAAGAAATTAATTGAAAACACGCAAAGGAAGCTCCACCCCCAGGTGCTCTAACATGCCCAGGATCATAGGATCAGAGGTGATGGGGACACAACATCTACCCCAAACACTGAGAGTAACTGGGACCAGAGGGATCCAGGCACCTAGGAACTCTGCCTGACCAGTGGCACGGGTTCCTTCTGGTCTGGGCTGGTGCCCTGAGCAGACCTTGGGCTTAAACTTCTGCAGCCAGTTCCACAGCACCTGAAGGAAGAAGCTCCACCCCCAGGTGCTCTAACACACACAGAATCACAGGATCACATCATCACAGGAGCTTGGTCAAACCAGGACCTCAGGGACCCAGAGACAGCTTGACTCCCAGGAGCTCTGACACCCAGGATCTCAGGATCACAGGATCCCAGAATCACAGGATCACAGAAACAGCTGAACTCTGAGGATTTCTGACACAACCAGGATCATAGGAAGGACAGGCTCTGGTCAGATATAGAGAGGGCAGGTAGCACTAGAGATAGTCAGATTGAGGGAGACAAACATAAGAACATACGCAACAGAAACCAAGGTTACATGGCAATTCTTCCACCATAGCAAGTCCTGGATACACCATCACACCAGAAAATCAAGATTCAGATCTAAAATCATTTTTCATGATGATGATAGAGAACTTTAAGAAGTACATAATTAACTCCCTTAAAGGGGGATTATTTTAACTCCCTTAAAAGGAGAACATAGGTAAACAGGTAGACGCCCTTAAAGAGGAAACATAAAAATCCCTTAAATAATTACAGAAAAACACAATCAAACAGGCATAGAAAATGAACAAAACTATCCAAGATCTAAAAATTGGAAATAGAAACAATAAAGAAATCACAAAGGGAGACAACCCTGGAGTTAGAAAACCTAGGAAAGAGATCAGGTGTCATAGATGCAAGGATCACAAACAGAATATAAGAGAAAGAAGAGTGAGTCTCAGGTGCAGAAGATACCATAGAAAACAGTGACACAACACTCAAAGAAAATGTAAAGTGTGAAAAGCTCCTAAACCAAAACATCTAGGAAATCCAGGACATAATGAGAAGACCAAACCTAAGGATAATAGGTATAGAAGAAAGTGAAGATTCCCAACCTAAAGGGCCAGTAAAATATCTTCAACAAAATTATAGAAGAAAACTTCACTCACCTAAAGATATGCTCATGAACATACAAGAAGCCTATAGAACTCCAAATAAATTGGACCAGAAAAGAAATTGCTCCCATCACATAATAATCAAACACCAAATGTACTAAACAAAGAAAGAATATTAAAGGCAGTAAGAGAAAAAGTTCAAGTAACATATAAAGGCAGGCCTATTAGGATTATACCAGACTTCTCACCAGAGACTATGAAAGCTAGAAGATCCTGGGCAGATCTCATACAGACCCTAAGAGAACACAAATGTCAGCCCAAACTGCTATACCCAGCAAAACTCTAAATTACCATAGGTTGAGAAATCAAGATATTCCATGACAAAACCAAATTTACACAATATCTTTCCACAAATACAGCCCTACAAAGGATACTAGATGGAAAACACCCACACAAGGAGGGAAATTACACCCCCCAAAAAAGCCACAAAGTAATCTTTCAACAAACCCAAAAGAATATAGCCACACAAATGTAATTCCATCTCTAACAACAAAAATAACAGAAAGTAGCAATCACTTTTCCTTAATATCTCTTAACTTCAATGGACTCAATTTCCCAATAAAAAGACATAGACTAACAGACTGGATGTGTAAACAGGACCCAGAATTTTGCTGCATACAAGAAATGCACCTCAGTGACAAAGACAGACATTACCTCAGAGTAAAAGGTTGGAAAACAATTTTCTAAGCAAATGTTCCTAAGAAAAAAGCTGGAGTAGCCATTCTTTTTTTTTTTTTTCTTTTTTTGGTTGGAAGACTTTTTTTTTTTTTAATTTTCTATATTCTATGTTTACATTCCAAAGGCTTTCCCCTTTCCCAGTCGCCCCCCACCCTACGTCCCATAATTCCTCTCCCCCCCAACTATTCCCCAATCATTCCCCCTACCCCCACAGTTTCTCTACAAAACTGGATCCAATCTTTACAGGCCCAGGGTCCTCTCCTTTCTTCTTCTTGGGAATCATTTGACTTGCTAATTGTGCCTTGAGTATTTAGGGCTTCTGGGCTCATTAATATCCACTTATCAGTGATTGCATTTCATGTGTATTCTTTTGTGATTGGGTTAACTCACTCAGGATGATATTTTCCAGGTCTAACCATTTACCTACAAATTGCATGAATTCATTATTTTTAATTGCTGAGTAGTATTCCATTGTATAAATATACCACATTTTCTGTATCCATTCCTCCTTTGAGGGATATTTGGGCTCCTTCCAATTTCTGGCTATTATAATCAAGGCTGCTATAAACATAGTGGAGCATGTGTCTTTATTGCATGCAGAGGAATCCTCTGGGTATATGCCCAGGAGTGGTATGCCAGGGTCCTCTGGAAGTGACATGCCCAATTTTCTGAGGAACTGCCAAACTGATTTCCAGAGTGGTTTTACCATTTTGCAATCCCACCAACAGTGGAGGAGTGTTCCTCTTTCTCCACATCCTTGCCAGCACTTTTTGTCTCTTGAGTTTTTAATCTTAGCCATTCTGACTGGTGTGAGGTGGAATCTCAGGGTTGTTTTGATTTGCATTTCCCTGATGACTAATGATGTTGAACATCTCTTAAGGTGTTTCTCGGCCATCCGAATTTCTTCTGGTGAAAATTCTTTGTTTAGCTCTGTACCCCATTTTTTGATAGGGTTATTTGGTTCTTTGGGGTCTAACTTCTTGAGTTCTTTGTATATATTGGATATTAGCCCTCTGTCGGATGTGGGGTTGGTGAAGATCTTTTCCCACTTTGTTGGTTGTCGTTTTGTCCTTCTGACAGTGTCCTCTGCCTTGCAGAAACTTTGTAATTTTATGAGGTCCCATTTGTCAATTCTTGATCTTAGAGCATAAGCTATTGGTGTTCTGTTCAGGAACTTTCCCCCTGTGCCTATGTCCTCCAGGGTCTTCCCAAGTTTCTTTTCTAATAGTTTCAGTGTGTCTGGTTTTATGTGGAGGTCCTTGATCCACTTGGAGTTGATCTTAGTGCAAAGAGATAAGAGTGGGTGAATTCACATTCTTCTGCATGTTGACCTCCAGTTGAACCAGCACCATTTGTTGAAAAGGCTATCTTTATTCCACTGGGTGGTTGTGGCTCCTTTATCAAAGATCAAGTGACCATAAGTCTGTGGGTTAATTTCTGGGTAGCCATTCTTATATTGAATAAAATTAACTTTCAATGAACAGTTATCAAAAAAGATAAGGAAGGACACTTCATACTGGTCAAGGGAAACTGGAGAGAGCTTATACTAGCAGCTTGACAGCATATCTGAAAGTTCTAGAACAAAATAAGCAAATACACCCAAGAGGAGTAGATGGCAGGAAATAATCAAACTCAGGGCTGAAATCAATTGAAGAGAAACAAAAAGAACTATACAAAGAATCAACCAAACCAGGAGCTGGTTCTTTGAGAAAATCAACAAAATAAGCCCTTAACCAGACTAACCAGAAGACACAGAGACAGAATCCAAATTAACAAAATCAGAAATGAAAAGGGAGACATAACAGAAACCGTGGAAATTCAAAAAATCATCAGATCCTACTACAAAAGCTTATACCTAACAAAATTGGAAAATCTGGATGAAATGGACATATTTTTTCTAAACAGATACCAGGTGCCAACGTTAAAACAGGATCAGATAAACCATATAAACAGTCCCACAACCCCTAAAGAAATAGAAGCAATCATTAGTCTCCCAACCAAAAGAAGCTTAGGACCAGATGGGTTTAGTGGAGAATTCTATCAGAGCTTCAAATAAGACCGAATGCCAATACCCTTCAAACTATTCCACAAAATAGAAACAGAAGGAACACTACACAATTCATTCTATGAAGTCACAATTATGCTTATACCTAAACTACACAAAGACCAAACAGAAAGAGAACTTCAGACCAATATCCCTTATGAACATTGATGTAAAAATACTCAATAAAATTCTTGCCGACCAAATCTAAGAGGTCCTGAAAAGACTTGGTCCAGTATCGTAGAGGAGTACCAGAACAGAGAAATGGGAGAGGGTTGATTGGGGAATGGCAGAGGGAAGAGGATTTATGGGACATATGGTGAGGGGGGAACTGGGAAAGGGGAAAGCATTCGGGATGTAAACAAAGTATATAGAAAATAAAAAAATAAAAAAGGCTAAGAAAAAGAAAATATCCAATAAAAAAAGAAATTAATCATCACTCTGCCAAAATTATAAAATAATCTGAACAGGAATCCTACTAGAAAGTAGGAAGAAAGATACAACAGGAGAGCCCAGGACTAATTACTCTTGTGATAGGAATAGATGAATTAGGAAAGAATCAAACATGTATAGTTCAGTGAACCAGCAAAAGTCTAAAATAAATGAGAAGGAAAGCAGAGAATAAACAGTATTTGAACTATTCAAGAAAGTAGCCATCTAGCTTGTGAGAATTAGCAAATATCTTAATAATAACTCTAAGTAGTAATGATCTCGAGTATTAAAATCTATAGAATTAGATCCCAACCATTTTTTTGCCTACAAGATACACAGTTCACTGATAAATATGAAAACTTAAAAATCAAAGCATAAAAATGAAATACTAAGCAGGTGGATAAGGAAACATGCAGGTGTAGCCATTCATATATGTAACAAAGTAGACTAATGATGATATTAGTCATAAAAACTACTATGTATTAATAATGGGAACAATACCTTTGTGAAGACATTATAATACCCATAAGAATATGTGCTTCAACTGTTAGTACACCTAATGTTATAAAACACTCCTAGACATAAAGGGACATATAAGTCTAGATGTAAAACTTATGAGTAGCTTCAGTATTCCATTCTCTTGCACTGATATTGTCCAGTCCCCTCCCCACAAATAACTTCAGTTCTAAACAGAATCCTAGAACAAATGTACTTAACAGATATCTACAGAATATTCCATCCAAGAGCTATGGAATGTGTGTTCTATTTAGAAGCCAATGGAACTTTCTTCCTGAAAGACAATTCTGAACGATTAAAGTCTTAACAAATGCAAAAAGAATCTAAGTAACTTCTGATCTCTTATCAAATCAGAAGTCAATGCTGAGAGAAGCAACAGAACTGAGCAAACATGTATGAAGATCAAGTAAAGCACTTTTGAATGATCGTGTGTCATGAACGAGAGCAGCAATAAAATATTTCTAGAATCAAATGAAATCAAATTACAATTTGTCATAACCGCCGGGATCCAGTAAACAGGGTTGTTAAGGGAAGTTCATAGCTATGAGGGACTACATCAAAAATTCATAGAGGTCTCAAATAAAAGAACTGTGTGTTTTAACGTCTGAGAAAAACAAGAATTAGACACAGAGTCAGATAAAAAAGCAAAATTTAAAAAAGAGAGAAACTAGGACAAAGAGTTTTGAAATGAAGACCAAAAGTACAATACAAATAACCAGTGAAGCGTATCATTGAAAAAGATAAATAAGCCTTTCTTTATGCAAATTAATGAAAAGAGAGAAGACTAAATTAATAAGTTAGAGATAAAAGGAGGACAATACAGCAAATGTCAACAGAATGTAGAGGAGGATCAGGGAATATTTTAAAGATATTTTTGTTCTTTGAAAGTTCTATACATTTATATAAATTTTTATTGTAGCCATCTAATACCACATCCCTACGGCTCCCCAAAGTGCTTCCCACCCTGTCTCCCTCTGAGCTTCATGTCCTGCTTTTATTTGTGTTATTAACAATCTATGAGTCCAATTAATGTTGCCTATAAGTATACAGATGTATAAACATCCACTGAAACATGATCTGGACACCTGGAGCCACATCTCTAAAGAAGAGTGACCCTCTGTTCTTATTAGGGAATATTCTCAAAACATACTTTTTGTTAAGTTGGGAAATGAGGAAGAAATAGATGACTTTTTAATAGATATGGCCACCCAAATTAAGCCATGAGACTATAAACAATGCAAACATATGTTCAATGAGCAATGCGAATGAAGAAATAATTATCTCTCAACTTAAAAACTTTAAAAAAAAAACCCGGGAAAAGATTGACTTATGGCTGAATATTGCTAGGACTCTAGAGAACTAACACAAATGCTCCTCAAATTAGTTCATAAAATAGAATCTGAAGGGATGCCAGCAAACCCAATTTATAAAGGCAGTATTACTCTGATACCAAAATCTGAAGACTATTCAACATAAAAAGTAATCAACTTACCAATTTCCCCAGTGAACATGGACAAAAAAATCTTCTCAGTAAGATACTCCAAAACAAACTTGCAGGGAGCCTGCTGGCTTGGAGCAGGTTGAAATGGGACACAGAATAGGACTCTGGTGCGGCTTTAAAGACTGATGGTCTCCAGAAGTTCTTGCTCTCTGACGGTACAAAAATATACTCAAAACATACCAAGGACCATAACATAAGAGTTGAAACTCTGAAATTGCTAGAAGAAACACTTCAATACACAGACAAGAGCAAAGACTCTCTGGAAAGGACTCCAGCAGCTCAGGAAGTCGTCACAAGCATTGAGAAGTAGAGTTGCAAGTCAACATTTGGATGGCAAAGAAAACAAAGGCAGAGAATCTTTACCAATTATACATCTAACAGGCAAGGAGTGTATAGAACACATGACAATCACAAAAATTAGCACCAGAGAAAGAAACCATCCAAATAACAAATGAATCAAGTAAAGTAACAGGCAGTTCATAGAAAATGAAATACAAATAAACAATAGACACCCAAGAACAGACTCTCGGGAGGCAAACTTCAGTGAGATAGCTCATTTTATTGGGAGAACAAAGAATATTTAAACCTTTAGACAGTGGGTAGAGGTCTTTGGGGAGAGGATACATCTTTGGCCATGACCATAGAGGTTCATCTAGGTTGCTTTCACCTTCTGGCTTTATGAGGAAAGTAGTAATGAACATGGTTGAGCAAATGTCTCTGTGGTAGGATGAAGTGTCCTTTGAGTACATGGTCATGAGTGGTAGAGCTGGATCTTGTGAGAGATGGATTCCCACCTTTCCAAGGAACTGCCACATGGATTTTTCATAGTGGCTATAAAGATTTTCAGTCCCACCAGCAATGGAGGAGTGTTTCCCTTACTCCACATCCATGCCAGAACATGCTGTCACTTGAGTTATTGATCTTGTCATTGTAATGGATTTAAGATGAAGTCTTAATGTAAAAAAACTACATTTCCCTGATTGCTAAGTATGTTGAACATTTCTTTAAGTATTTCTGAGCCATTCCTCTTTAAAAATTCACTGTTTAGATCTTTATTCCATTTTTAATTGAGTTATTTGTTTTCTAGACATCAAGTTTTATGAGTTATTTATATATTTTGGATATTCACTCTATAGCAGATGTGAGGTTGATAAAAATCTCTTCCTAGTCTGTAAACTTCAGTGAGAATTATGGTGTTCTTAGTCAGGAAGAAGCTTTTTAGTTTCATGAGGTCCCATTTACTAGTTGTTGATCATAAGTGCCTCTGCTAATTGAGTTCTGCTTTGAAAATCTTTTCCTATGCCAGTAAATTCCACTGTTGCCCCTTCTCTTCTTTCAGAGTTATCTGTTTTTATGTTGAGGTCTTTGATCCATCTTGAGTTGAGTTTTATGCAGGATTATAAGCATGGATCTATTTGGATTCATCTACCTGGTCCAGCTTAATCAGCACCATTTGTTGAAGATGCTGTCTTTTATCCATTATGTATATTTATCTTCTTTATAAAATTTCCCATGTACACAGGTGTGTGGATCTATGTTTGGGTGCTCAGTTCTATTCCATTGATTCACACCTCTGTTTTGTGCTAATACAATGCTGTTTTTATTGCTATGTTCTGTATTACAATATGAAGTCAGGCATAGTGATATCTACAGCAGTTCTTTTATTATTCAGGATTGTTTTAGCTGAGGCTGGAGAGATGGCTCAGCGGTTAAGAGCACTGACTGTTCTTCTGAAGGTCCTGAGTTCAAATCCCAGCAACCACATGGTGGCTCACAACCACATGTAATGGGATCCAATGCCCTCTTCTGGTGTGTCTGAAGAGAGCAGCAGAGTGCTCATATAAAATAAATACATAAATAAATCTTTTTTTAAAAAAAAAGGATTGTTTTAGCTATCCTGGATTTTTGTATTTCCATTACCCTTTTAATATCTGTGAAGAATTGTGTAGAATTTTTGGTGGAGATTACGTTGAATCTGTAGATTACTTTTGGTAGGATGTCCACTTTTTACTATATTAGGTCTATAAATCCATGAGAATGGGAGATCATTCCATGTTCTGGTATCTTCTTCAATTTGTTTCTTCAATGTCTTAAAGAATTTTCATACATTTTTCACTTGTTTGGTTAGAGCAAAATATTTTATATTACTTGAGGTTATTATAAAAGCTGTTTCCCTGATTTCATTTTTTAGTCTATTTGACATGTGAATATAGGAAGGCTACTGATTTTTTTTTGAGTTAATTTTCTATCAAGTAACTTTGCTGAAAGCATTTATCAGGTGTAAGGGAAGCTGGTGAAAATATCAAGGTCCCTTTTGTATACTATCATATGATCTGCAAATAAAGATACTTTGACTTCTTCTTTTCCAATTTGCATATCCTTGATCTCTTTCAGTTGTCTTATTTGTCTAGCTAAGACTTCAAGTAAAATATTGAATAAATATGGAAAGCATGAACAACCTTGTCTTGTTCCTGATTTTAGTGGAATTGCTTTGAATTTCTCTGTTTATATTAAATATGGCTTCTTATAAACTGCCTTTATTATGTTGAGGTATAAACCTGTATCACTAATCTCCCAGGATTTTGTCATTAAGGGCTGTTGGATTTTGTCAAAGGCCTTTTCTGCATCTAACAAGATGATTATGTAGTTTTTGTATTTCAGCTTGTTTGTATAGCTGATTACATTTATTGATTTATAAATGTTGATCCATCCCTGAATCTCTTGGGAGAAATCTATTTGATCATGGTAAATGATCTTTTTGATGTGTTCTTAAATTCTGTTTTCAAGTATTTTATTGAGAATTTATGCATCTGTGTTCATAAGGAAAACGGATCTGTAATTCTTTGTAGGGTTTTGATGTGGTTTGGTATCAGGGCAACTGTGGCCTCATAAAATCTATTGAGCAATGATGCTTCAGATTGGGCAATGAATGTCTCATCTGATTCTCTTTTGTAAAATAATTAGAGAAATGCTGGCTTTAACTCTCCTTTGGAATTCTGGTAGAATCTGCACTAAAACTATCAGGCCCTGGGATTTTGGGGGTGGTAGATTTTAGTTACTTTTTATTTCACTAGAGGTTATAGATCTGTTTAAATTGCTTAACTGCTCATGATTTAACTTTGGTTAAATCAATAATACAGGTTTTTTAGATTTTCCAATTTGGTGGTTTTCAGGCTTTTAAAGTATGTTCTAATGGTTCTCTGGATTTGTGTGTGTGTGTGTGTGTGTGTGTCTGTTATATCTTTCTTTTTATCTCAAATTTTCTTAATTTGCATTCTTTGCTCTTCTCTCTCTCTCTCTCTCTCTCTCTCTCTCTCTCTCTCTCTCCTTTCTGAGTTTTCATTCATTTGGGTAAGGGTTTGTCAGTCTTACTGATTTTCTCAAAGAGCAGCACCTTACTTCATTGATTCTTTGTAGTTCTTCTTGCATTTTATTGATTTCAGTTCTGAGTATGGTCATTTCTTGTCTACTTCCTTTGGATGTTATCTTCATTTTGTTCTAGAGTGTTCAGGTGTGATAAGATATGAGATATCTACGTTTTTCAAGTTGGCATTTAGTGTGACAAACTTGTGTCTTAGAACCTCCTTCATTGTGTCACATAAGTTTGGGTATTCTGTGTATTCATTTTCATTCAGTTCTTGAAAGCATTTCATTTCTTTCTTAATTTCTGCCTTGATCCATTTTTTCATTCACTGGTAAGTTGTTCAGTTTTCATGAGTTTGTAAGCTTTACTCAATCATTAATTTTTTTTAAATCACAAAATTCTCAGATAAATGAATGGAACTAGAAAAAAATCATCCTGAGTAAGGTTACCCAGAATAAGAAAGACAAATATGCTATGATTTCACTTATATGTGAATATTAGCTGTTACATTAATATAGCCAAGCTACAATCTATTGAATAATAGAGATTAGATATAAAGTAGAGAAATAAAACTGACCAGATATATCTCCCTAGGAAAGAGAAATAGATAGTTATGGATGAATGGAAGGAGGTTGGAATGGGAGGATCAAGTTGGGAGTGGGAGGGATTTGAGAAGAGACAACTAAAAATAATGGCCTTTTAATGGGTAGTATAAAAAACCTAATACACTTGAAGTTTAGATAGATAGATAGATAGATAGATAGATAGATAGATAGATGATGGATAGATAGTATTATATATATATATATGTATATATGGGTTCTAATATATAATATATAATGGGTTCTAATATATATATAATATAATATATATGTGGGTTCTAACATATATATAATATATATGGGTTCTAATATAGAATATATGTTATATATATATATATATATATATACATACATACATACATACATACATGGGTTCTAAATGAAGTCACCAAATAATGTGGAAGGTAGAACCCCAACTGGACATCTCTTTTCACCAAATTCAGTTTCCACTATCAGGAATGGGTCATATCTAACTGAGTTTTGGTCAAAGGGATCCCATGGGCAATTCCAAATAACTCAGTCTGTTACCAAGACTAAGGTTTACATCCACAAACTGATGACAACACCCAATCACTGAAGACAATATTGACTACATAATTCGTTGGACATACAGAAGTTTAGCTGGTGCCTTTATAGAGCCTTTCATGGCACTGTCTTTGATACAGGAATGTTCTCATCATGTTATCAAAGGAAAAATCTAAATCCTAACCAAGCCATAGACATTTTGATCTACAATGGTGGTCCTTCCATGCAAGACATACTAGTGAAAGTGCATCTACATCTATTTTAAGTGCTTTTCATGGGCTCCTACCCTTCTGTTTGTTTGTTTGTTTGTTTGTTTGTTTGTTTTGTCCTATTTCAATGTATTAGGTTTTGTTTTCTCTTATCATATTTTATTTTACAATTATCTCTTAGAAACCCATTTGTCTCTAATTAGAGACAGAAAGGAGGTAGATCTTGATGAGAGAGAGGTGGGGAGGAACCATAATAGGATATATTATGTGAAGAAGAAAAACTGTTTAAAAAAAAAAGAGCCGGGCGTGGTGGCGCACGCCTTTAATCCCAGCACTTGGGAGGCAGAGGCAGGCGGATTTCTGAGTTCGAGGCCAGCCTGGTCTACCGAGTGAGTTCCAGGACAGCCGGAGCTACACAGAGAAACCCTGTCTCGAAAAACCAAAAAAAAAAAAAAAAAAAAAAAAAAAAAAAAAGAAAAAATAAGACCTGTAAGAAAACAAATAACAACAGCAAACCCCAAAGTAAACAAATAACAAAAGCTTGTGAGAATTCAAGGAGCAAGGAACCCTATACACTGCTGATGGGAATTTAAAGTAGTATATTCTCCATGGAAATCAGCATGTAGGATCCTCAACAACTAAAAATAGAGAAGCATAGTATCCAACCATATATTTCCTGGGAATATGCTAGAAGCAACATAAGTCATCTACTAGAGATATCTATAGCCTTTCCATGTTTATTCTAACAATATTGACAACTGACTAGTTATTCAGTCCAGATATTCATCAATCAATGAATAGATGAAGAAAATCATTATATATAAAAGCATGGCAGATAGATAGGTAGATAGATAGGTAGATAGGTAGATAGATAGATAGATAGATAGATAGATAGATAGATAGGATTTTATTTTGCCAAAAGAAGAACAAAATTATGTCATCTGCTAGAAAAGAGTAGGAGCTGAAGAGCCTTATAATAAATGACACAAGCCAGTTGCATACAGCTATTACACATCTATCACATGTGATTTGGGAAAATTAAGCAAACTAGAGGAAAGAGAGGACAATGTAATAGGTATGAATGTGGTCAAAGTCAAAGGGCACAATGTGCATGAATAAAATTATCCCAAAGAACCCATCACTTTGTGTCATTGTACACTACATGTGCACTAGTAATTCTTTAAAGGAGAGCATATTATAACTCAGTCCTAGAGACCTTACCAAGAGATCACCAAGTGACGATGTGACCAGATGCTCCCATAATGAACTGACCTCCCATAATGAACTGAGTTGACCTCAGAATCATAAAAGTGAATAGAGAACCAATATATAATGAATTCAAACTGCTGAAAATAGCACAAAATTGATGCCACATAGTGTATGAGTTTATCTCTGAGACGTGAGCATGGAGAATCTATTCCAACAAGTACGAACTCGAGAACATCCTCAGCTGAGGAGACCCTCCACAGATGAACAAATGGATGAGATGTTGCATTTTGAAGATGCCAACCAACAACCCCAATGCTTGCTCAATGGTCCAAGATAGAAGGTAACCATGGAAGCATGGTCTTTCCCCATTGAAGTCTGGTGAGCACTGATCAACCTGCCAACAGCAGAGACTCAGGCAGAGCCTCTATGCGGTATCGTTCCCCAGAGGAAGTGGTCTGATTTTAGGCTGGTTAATTACCCCATCCACAATATCCTCACATATATTTGCTTTATATTTCTGAGATGTTCCAGTCAATATCATTTTTGTAATCTTAAACATCCCTTGTCCTCCTGGATAGTGCCTCAAGAGCACATGTACCTTATAAAAGAACAGTGCAGGAGTATGGAGAAATGGCTCATAGGTTAAGAGCACTTGCTGCTCTTCCAGAAGACAAAAGTTCAGTTCCCAGAACCAGTATAGAGACTCACAACCTTCTCTAGTTCCAGGGAATCTAACATCTTCTGGCCCTGCTAAGTTTGAGTTATACAATTGGTGTGGACACATATACAGACAAAATACCCATAAATAAATTGATTAAATAAATACATACAAAAACAGACCCTAAAATAGAGTACATTAAAAAAAAAAGAATTCAGTAGTTTTAAGACATGCCACCACTTTCAAAGGCAACTGGCTTGATAATGAAATGGCCAATGTGTGTAGCCTTCTGAAGGTTCAGCTGTACCCAAATTGGGGCTCAGTAGCCTGAATTGTATTTCAGGTTGCAATATGTGCCTCAAACATATACCATTCCCCTTATGACTAGGAATCATGGGTTCAGGGCTCAAGAATAGGGAATGAGAGATGCTGTTCTTGCTCTGACAACTAATAATCTACTGGGAGTCTTCCTCTTCCTCTTCCTCTTCCTCTTCCTCTTCCTATGAACATCAGTCACATGTGTTCAGGGGCTCCAGGTAAAGGAAAATGGCTCCTATAGACATATAGGACCCAGTAAAGGAAGGTGGATCTTATAGACATATAGGACCCAGTAAAAGAAGGTGGCTCCTATAGCATATAGAACAAGATCATCCTTCATATGAGGTATAAGCTAGGCCAATCTCTGCTCATGCCTGATTACTCATACTTCTAAGCCAACAAGAGAGAATCACTTCACCAAGTGGATTAGGGCTCCCAAGTGTCAGAGGGATTTGGTTACTGCCATAAAATACAATATTTCCAACTCAGCATGTCTTTCTGTATAGCCCAAATGGATATCTGTGGCAATGACAGAACTTGGATTCTGCTGAATTCAGGTGTAATTGTCCTTGAAATGTTAAGAATTCCATTAAGTGGAGATATTGGTGAAAGGTAAGTGGAGTTGAGATGTATGGTACTGAAGCAGGCTGCCATGAACGGTCAAACCTTGTGGTGCTCAAAAGCAGAGACCATAACCACCATTGTTGTTATTCTGTTTTGTTTTGGTTTTTTGGTGTGTGTATGTGCGTGCACCCAGGTGTGCATGCATATATATGTATAAGTGAGCATGCATTTGTGATTAAGTGATTACGAAGACCAGAGATTGAACAACTTCCTCCTTAACTCTCTACCTTGTTTTATGAGCCAGAGTCTCTCACTGACCCTGAAGGTTGCAGGCTAGCCAATGAATTTCAGGGCTCTTCTTGTCTCTAGCACCCTAGTTCTGCAATTATGAACTCATGTTCCTGGCTTAACACACACACACACACACACACACACACACACACACACACACACGTTCTAGAGACTGAGAGATCTCTCAAGGCAAGCACTTTACCAACTGAGACACCTTTCCAGTCCCAGGATTTATTTTTCATGTTTCTTAAAACGGTTTTCACATCTTTTTTTTTCAAATATTTATTTATTGTTATATGTAAGTACACTGTAGCTGTCTTTAGACAAAACAGAGGGCATTGGATCCCATTACAGATGGTTGTGAGCCACCATGTGGTTGCTGGGATTTGACCTCAGGACCTTTGGGAGAGAAGTCAGTGTTCTTACCCACTGAGCCATCTCACCAGCCCCTCATATCTCTTACAAATGGAAATGAAGGACTCAGTGGTAGCTAATGATTTTAAGTTTAAAAGTGAGTGTGACTAATTTGGTATCGCCCAGTGATCATCAAATTGCCAATGGGATTTTCTGAGTGCTCTCTTTGGGATGCTGAGAGACAGAGAGAATGACCTGCTGATTGTCCTCTGGTTACTGATCCAGACCTCGCATCCACTTCTCTTCTCCATGTCATCTCCCACAGCAGTCTAATGTTTACGGACATATCCAGTGGGGTTTTTATCCCTTTAACTTCTACACAATGGAGATACAGAATGGGCTATAATATTGTTCATTGGCAACATTTATCTATTTAATCTCCCTGGCACAGGAGATGCTGGGGGTTTCCTGAGTGTTGAGAGAAGAAGAAGCAAATGGGGCATCTTGGATTACTCATAACAAACATCTCTCACCACCCTTGAATTTATGATGTATAGAAAGCAACTAAATCACCAACAACTAATAACTTCAGCAATCGTGTCTATTTAATGAAGTCTCTATAAAAATGAAAAATGATAGTTTTGCCAAGTTGTGATTCACCTGGAAAAGCTGAGAGAGTGATTTGCCCAGAGGGAACATGGGACCTTCACGTGTCTTACCCACCCATTGTCCTATGCATCTCTTCCATTTGGCTATGAATAAGTTGTAGCCTTTTATAATAAATAATTTAGTAATACATTGCTTACAAGTTCTCAATGCTATATTGGCAAGTGATTGTATCCCAGAAGGTTGTGGGAACCTCCAGTATAAAGCTGTCAGTCAGAAGAATGAATAACAACCTGGACTTGTGTTTGGCAGTTGAAGAGAGACCAACTTCATACGACCATGGGACCTTATGGATTATATAGGTAAATAGTGTCAGAACTAATTAAAGTTGCAGGGCACCCAATGATGTGCACCAGGAAATGCAGAGGTACTTGTTTGAGGAAACCCTTAAGTTTCTGGTACCAGATGTAAAGTACAGAGTGGAAGGACAGTAGAACAGAGAATGCAGGAGAAAATAAGTGGTAGGAGAGGAATGTCGGGATGCTTATGCCCTAGACTTCCCTGTGAAGTTGCCTCAAGCTGGTGGCATCCCTTCACTATTCACTTCAGATGAGGGTGCTTGGCATGGCTGTCTTTCTCAGTCATGGTAAATTCTCCAACCACGTTCCCTCAGTTTTAAGGGAGCTACTGACTGCTTTAGTGCCGAGGTTCCTCTATCACTCAACACCTGCCCACATTCTGGCACCAAAGTCTTGTCAAAGTATCCTAATTCGAACATGCTATTTATTTTTTATCAAGACTTCATCTAATATAGTTGGTAAGGAAGATGTGAGAAAAGATATCCATGGCCCACCAGACTGATTTCCAGAGTGGTTGTACCATCTTGCAGTCCCACCAACAGTGTAGGAGTGTTCCTTTTTCTCCACATCCTCACCAGCACCTGTTGTCCCTTGAGTTTTTAATCTTAGCCATTCTGACTGGTGTGAGGTGGAATCTCAGGGTTGTTTTGATTTGCATTTCCCTGATGACTAATGATGTTAAACATCTCTTAAGGTGCTTCTCAGCCATCCAAATTTCTTCTGGTGAAAATTCTTTGTTTAGCTCTGTACCCCATTTTTTGATAGGGTTATTTGGTTCTTTGGGGTCTAACTTCTTGAGTTCTTTGTATATATTGGATATTAGCCCTCTGTCGGATGTGGGGTTGGTAAAGATCTTTTCCCAATTTGTTGGTTGCTGTTTTGTCCTTCTGACAGTGTCCTTTGCCTTACAGAAACTTT
This sequence comes from Apodemus agrarius, assembly GCA_964023405.1. NCBI lineage: Eukaryota > Metazoa > Chordata > Mammalia > Rodentia > Muridae > Apodemus > Apodemus agrarius. The sequence continues at coordinate 26,911,487 of OZ030017.1, forward strand.
GTAATTTTATGAGGTCCCATTTGTCAATTCTTGATCTTAGAGCATAAGCTATTGGTGTTCTGTTGAGAAACTTTCCCCCTGTGCCCATGTTCTCCAGGGTCTTCCCCAGTTTCTTTTCTATTAGTTTCAGTGTGTCTGGTTTTATGTGGAGGTCTTTGATCCACTTGGAGTTGATCTTGGTACAAGGAGATAAGAGTGGGTGAATTCGCATTCTTCTGCATGTTGACCTCCAGTTGAACCAGCACCATTTGTTGAAAAGGCTATCTTTTTTCCACTTGAAAAAAGCTCCTTTATCAAAGATCAAGTGACCATAAGTCTGTGGGTTCATTTCTGGGTCTTCAATTCTATTCCACTGATCTACTTGCCTGTCGCTGTACCAATACCATGCAGTTTTTAGCACAATTGCTCTGTAGTACTGCTTGAGGTCAGGGACATTGATTCCCCAAGAAGTCCTTTTATTGTTGAGAATAGTTTTAGCTATCCTGGGTTTTTTGTTACTCTAGATGAATTTGAGAATTGGTCTTTCTAGATCTATGAAGAATTGATTTGGGATTTTGATGGGGATTGCATTGAATCTGTAGATTGCTTTTGACAAGATGGCCACTTTTACTATATTGATCCTGCCAATCCAAGAGCATGGAATATTTTTCCATCTCCTGAGGTCTTCGATTTCTTTCTTCAAGGACTTGAAGTTTCTATCACACAGATCTTTCACTTGTTTGGTTAAAGTCACGCCAAAATACTTTATATTGTTTGTGGCTATTGTGAAGGGTGTTACTTCCCTAATTTTTTCTCAGCCTGCTTATCCTTTGAGTACAGGAAGGCTACTGATTTGCTTGAGTTGATTTTATAACCAGCCACTTTGCTGAAGTTGTTTATCAGCTGTAAGAGTTCTCTGGTGGAGTTTTTTGGGTCACTTACATATAATATCATATCATCAATCTGGCGGTTCCTCAGAAAATTGGGCATGACACTTCCAGAGGACCCTGTCATACCACTCCTGGGCATATACCCAGCAGATTCCCCTGCATACAATAAGGATACATGCTCCACTATGTTCATAGCAGCCTTATTTATAATAGCCAGAAGTTGGAAGGAGCCCAGATATCCCTCAAAGGAGGAATGGATACAGAAAATGTGGTATATTTATGCAATGGAATACTACTCAGCAATTAAAAATAATGAATTCATGCAATTTGTAGGCAAATGGTTGGATCTGGAAAATATCATCCTAAGTGAGTTAACCCAATCACAAAAGAATACACATGAAATGCAATCACGATAAGTGGATATTAATGAGCCCAAAAGCTCTGAATACTCAAGGCACAATTAGCAAATCAAAAGATTCCCAAGAAGAAGGAAGGAAAGGACCCTGGTCCTGAAAAGACTGGATCCAGTTTTGTAGGAGAGTATCAGAACAGAGAAATGGGGGGGGTGATTGGGGATTGGGCGGAGGGAAGAAGACTTATGGGACATATGGTGAGGGGGGAACTGGGAAAGGGGAAAGCCTTTGGAATGTAAATAAAAAATATAGAAAATTATATATATATTTCCTTAAAAAAAAAAAAAAGATATCCATGGCCCACAACTGAAATGTAAGATCTCTCAATGGAAGAGATAAGGGTAACCATTTTGATCTAATATCGTGTTGCTGTGCTTTGAAAATATGTCTACAAAGCCCGATAGTCTTCCCTCCAAGAAGTGCAGCTCAATTCCACCTTGAGTGCAGACAAAACTTAGAGACTCTTCTATTGTGTAGAACAAAGAGAAGGTGAAAGGATGTGTTTTCTGAGACTGTCTGAAATGGCTCTGTGAGTGTCTCCTTTATGACAAGGGTCATTAGCTCCAGAAGAAGACAGGTGGTGTGTTGTGAAGACCCTGGAGATGGCATGAATGAGATAAGGAAGGAGCAGCCTAGCCACCAGCCACCAGCCACCAGCCATGTGTGTTAGTCATCTAGGAAGAGGATTCTCCAGTGGACAATAAAGATTATTGCTATTCCTGTGAAGAACCAGACCAAGCCACAAGTAGCCTGTGAAGCCACTCCAAATTCCTATATTACAGAAATTGTGCAATAATGAATATGGATTGGTTGAAGCCAATAAGCTTAGAGTTATTTGTTATGTAACAATAGATAGCTCCATACATACCTGGATACAGTGAAAGATAATCATTAGTAATAACTATGCTTATTATACACCTATTTCTATGATAAATGTTTTATTTAATCTTTGCTTGCACCCTATAAAACAAGTGCTATTATTAGCCTCGCATTATAGATTAAGATCCCAGGGCACAAGGAAGTTAAATATCCTGCCAAGAGACACATAGCCTGTACTGTATTACAAGGATGATAAGATGCACATTTTTCTCATAGTTAATACCTCTGAATCATAATACCTCTTATAATCAAAGATGTCTCACAATGACTGGCAATCATGCAGCAATTTGACATAATTGCAATTGTGTGCACATGTGTAGCCTTGGTTATGCCTGATGCTATTATCATTGCTTTCAACTGTGTTATAAGCATTGAGTTTAATCATTGCTTAAAATATTTTCAAAAGACTATACTATGACTTGGCATTAAAATTAAGAGTTGGTATATATGCAGAAAGAGGGAAAATAGAGAGATAGATCTCACGTTTTGCAAGCATGAACCAAATAACTATCGCTGGAAGATAGTTCCAATGTAGCGATTTCACATTTCCTCACAAAACAGCAGATGAGTTCTTTATGACATACAAGAAAAGATGAATCCCACAAATAGCTATGGCCACTGAGTAAAAAGATTGACTATCATGCTCCATGAAAGATGCTATAATGCCCGCATCCCACCCAACCCCAAACAAAAGACAGGAAAGGATTCAAATGGAGAAGATTTTAGAATGACTATGTCTTTGTTATGGACGACCATCATTAAGGAGCTGCATCCAAGAGGCGCTGTTAGCCCTGTTTCCCTTCTTAGTGTTTAATGTGGCAATGATTCTTCCTATGACTTTAGAGATGATATTGCATATTCGTGGTGGAGGGATTTGAACTCAGGGACATGACTCCTGAGCATCTCCTCTTACTCACTGTACAAACCTTCTATCATATGACCTGGACTGTTGAGAGCATGTAGGACATTCCTACTCAACATGGTATGCTGACTTAAATGTCTGCTATTCTGAATCATTTCTGTCTCTAAAGAAGTTCTCAAGGCCAGTTTCATAATAACACAAAACATACTTTACGATGCCAAACAACCTTAAAATAGTTGGAATGGTAAGTTTTATGGATATCTTCCATAACCAAAATATAAATAAAGGTGTGTGGGGCACTTCAAGAGATTCACATTTGAATGAGGCTAAATCCTAGAGGCTCTTCTAATGTGTATGGAATAAAGGAGGAAGTGACCAACTGCAATTTTTCTCTGTTACCTCCTCCAGCCTTCTCTCAGGAGAACAGATTTTTTATTTGTTTGTTTGTTTGTTTGTTTAAAAATCTGCTAAATACTCAAAAAAATAGATGATTCAACTCCTTAGAGAGTAGCATATGAAATAATATATGGGGCACTCCTCTGTGGGAAAGGCCTGTGTCGCGATAACAATGATGATGACATCAATGGAGTAGCAGTTCCCACTGCAGAATGTCCACTGCTCAAGTGGATGTGTGAAGGTAAGGAGGCAGTATAAGGACAAGACGAAGAAAAGCTATAGGGAGGGAGAAAGCCTCCATTTTCACTTTACCCTTATGCTCATCCTCTCTGATGGCTCTTGTTCTATCAACAGTCCATGGAGCCAATAGCAGCCCTTGCTTTCCCTGGATTCTCTATCTTTTTCTACACTCGGGAGGAGGAGATTGGGAGAAGGTGAAAGAGCAGGCATGCTGAGCTGCTGGGTCCAGATTCTCAGCACAGGCAGGGAAGGACAATGGGGGGAACTGAGATTTCCAAATCATACTGCCAGGGTAAACTTACGTTTGTTGCTAACGACATTGATGTTATTAGGGTAGACAGAGGGATGTCGATGTGAATCATTTTCAGTGTTACTCCATATTCATAATGAACTAAATATAGTAAGAAGAATGGGACTGGCGGGCACGGCCCCTGATGGTCACAGTGGATGATTCCCATGATGAAATTAAATGCTAGCCCAGCTCTTGTGTTCCCAGAGGGGCAGAGAGAGCCATATCCTTAGCCTCTAACCCAAAGATGAAACCAACACACAGTTGTTCGATTTTTATCCTTCCTTCCCAACAGTCAAATTAAAATACCATGTCAAAAGGCCAGGCAGTTGGCTCTGGTGTGTAGAGATTTAGACTACACAGGTCCAGCCAGGAACAGCTAATCCTAGCATCCTCACTCCTAAGGCAGTCTGTGCCACAACAAAGCCTGTGGCCATGATTTTCTTTAAATGAGAAATTTTGTGTTTTCATTACATAAAAGAAAATAAGACATGGTTTCAGCTGAATAGAATAAATAAGGCCTTTCCCCCATCCATAATATCACCAAAGGCGGGGTGGAAGGGCAGATCATTGATCCTTTATAACTTCCAAAACTGAGAACCACACTGGTAATGCCTAGGAAACTTGAAGTCCTAAATCATAAACATGCTAGAATAAATCTAATCTTGACTCTGTATATATGCCATTGAGCATTTAGTTACAAATAAAGACAAAATAAAATAATGGTTTGCTTTTAATTTTTGAAATTCTGGTATAACATAGTACATATTCATGCTAAGCAACTGAAAAAAAATATATTCAGTCTACTGGCTCAGGATAACCATTGTAGCAATTTAGTCTTTTCAGCCTTGTATTGATTGGCATATATATGTAGGTGATGCCGCCTTAAGGCAGTTGAGTTTAAGATTCTTCTGTATAAAAAACTTGATTCATGCATGTATCGTTTCAATATTCACTTGAAAGCCATCCAGAAATATCAGCATTTAAAAACGCATCATTAAGATCTGTGGGAATAGAATTGGTATCATGCCTCTCGATTTTGGAAATAATTCGGCAATGGGGAAATAATGGTATTCAAGCTATGCATTCCGGTTTGTTCTCCAGAGGCACCATATTTCCCAGAGTGCCTGCCTTCATGACTCTGAGACACAGTTGCTAAGAAAAGATTTCACATGATATCTGGGAGGTGGTTGTGGAATGTTACTCTTTGAAGCTCTTTACCTGTTGGTGCACTAAAAAACAGAAGAGGGTACCTAGCATGTTCTAGATTGTCCTTACTCTCTACTCCATGTCCAAGTCTTCTGTCTGTCTTCAAACCCAACCACTGCCCAAAATACTTTCAGCAGAGACTCTCCAGTATGGAAATGTGGAAACAGCAGCTTTCCAATCCCCTCTGTAAATTTCCCTATAGTTTGAATCTTTAGTTAGCATTTATATCCACTTTAATATTCTAACTTGTTCACTGGATACCAGAACTGTCTATAATTGCCTGCCTACCCACATCAAACCTTTATTTTCAATGTCATTTGTATGATAAAGGCCTTGTCCCATTAAAATCTGAGTCTCCTTGCTTCTCTACCTAAACCCTTAATGTCACGATTATTTGTTGGTAAGATAGCTCCAGGTAAGCATATCTAAGAAGGAGAGTCTCTTGGTGGTGCCTGATTTTAGAACCAAATGGAAGGCATGAATAAGGCAAGTGCAGTCTCAGTGGATTGCAGTAGCCAAATAGCTCTTAGGCATCATATACAGCCACCAAGACTCAAATGACTGGAAGAAAAGACTTAGACTTCCTGGTTACTGTTGGCACAGGACATTTTAGAAGAAGCAGTGAAGACAAACTTGAAGATGTGTCAGCTATAGCTGGTGAAGAGATAGCAACAGATGGGAGAAATAAAGCAAAGAGTCAGGGTGCCATATTCCCAGTTCCGAAAACAGGACTCCAAGTCAACTACTGCTACATATCATCCATAAAGGAGTTTTAAGCTCCAGTTGAGGTTTCAGAATAGAAAACTCCCAACGTTTAATCTTGTGGGTCACTGAATTGTAGAGCAAGTTGAATCAACAAACTTATAGAAACCCTTTATGTCAAATGTAGTAGTCTATTAGTTGTTAAGGCGTAGAATGTCAGTATTTAAAGTGAGGGCACATGAGTAAATTCAAAGCTAGTGACACTGAACTGCACCAAGAGCAGTCAGTTACCAAATGCACACCTCCCACCCAAGGTGAGAAGAGGAGTCTTCTCTGCCCTGAAGAACTTATAAAGCTGGTCTGTATTGCTGGGAGGTTCTGACTGTCCTCAAAGCCTTCCCCTATACTTTCTCATTAAATTTAGTACATTAAGTCCCAGCATGCTCTACAGAATGTGTAATAGCCCATGAAACCACACACACACACACACACACACACACACATACACACACACACACACATGCACATACATTACATACACACTAACACAAAGTGATAGATTGACAGATGATAGATAGATAGATAGATAGATAGATAGATAGATAGAGAATTAGTTAAATGTTTGAACCTTACAGGTATATGATCAGATCTAGGATGTGGGAGATATGCATGGGAAAGAATCTTCAGTATTTGCATAAGGATGAAAAGGATATAAAAATTTAATTGGAAGAATTTACTGATGACAGCAGTAGCAAAAGCTCTAAATTTAGCACCATAGTGTCAGGTTTCTAGTAACTCTTAAAACCAGTGTTTTGAAGTTTATTAGGACTTTATGATTATTTTTTTAAAAAATCTGTATTTTTCAAAGAATGTATAGTCCATTGTTAAGGCTGGATAAGTATTCTAAAGGTACTTGGCAACGTTAAGAATAACTTAATACTTTCAAAGTCTTAGATTTTTCCATCTAGTTGTTCTCTTGTTAAAATGAAACGCTAGGATATATAAAATATATTTTTATTTTTATTAATATAATTAATAAAATGTATTGTTGCATTTGTAACAATTAATGTAACAATGTGATATATCAGATATTGAAGTACTAATTTTAAATTTCATACCAAGAAATTTAGCCAAGGTGAAATAGACACATTCCTTATAAAATTGCAACATATAAAAGTTGATATAAAGATGTAGAAAGTATAAGTAGTCATGTCTGCTAAATGTTGCTGCTGGAGACAGGGAGTCACTATGGCTTCTCTAGAACTCACTCTGTAATCAGGCTGGCTCTGACGTCACAGAGATTCTCCTGTCTCTTCCTCCTAAGTGGACACTGTGCCCAATATCTATTAAAATTATATTAATTGAATATGATCAAAATATATTGTTTGAAATTCTCAAAGAATAAATTAAAACATTATTTAAAAATATGCTGATAGCTTAAGAAAACTACTCTGCCTACACACACACATAAAATCAGCACCCATACGCTTTAGTGGTGGACTCCATTAACAACACAAAGGAAAACATGATTGTGGTCTTTTTTAGGATATAATAAAACGTTAATTTTGTTAAAAGGTTTACATATGTAATATTAAAATCTGAAAATATATCATAAAAAAGAACAAAACACAGTGGCTTGCACATGAAATCCTAGCCATTTTTGAGGTTGAAGTAAGATAGTTATGAATTTGCAGATAGTCTGGGCAATATAATATGCCGCAAGTGAAAAACTAAGTTTCATAAGAAAGAAAAACATGAAAAACACATAAAATCCACAACAAAAAAGTCATAGTTCTCATGAAGCTCAAATGGGACTTATCCTACAAATGTAATGTTGAATTAAGAAATTTATTATAATAACAGAATAAAAACAGAAATTATCCTATCATCTATGTAGAGATAGGAAAAGTTGTCAAAATTCACACACATTTATAAAAAATTAATGTTTACAACAAAGATATCAGGAAAACTAGGAATAGGATGGAGTTTCAACGTGTTAATGACTATCTATTATAGTAATCTAAGACATGTGACATTGACTCTGATAGATCAGAGCAAGCTGGAGGCCCCTATATGTAAATTCATTTTCAACAAAGATACCAAAGCAATTCATCAAGGAAAAACCACAGCAAATTATTCCAAAATAACAGTACGGTGCAGTGGTGTAGGGAGATGAGCCTTGGGTTCTGCTGTCACTGTTTAATTGAGTCTTTAAAAATTTCTAGACACTGAGAATGGTGAGGATGGGCTCAATTTCGTGGTTACATTCGCTTCCTCCTCAATTTTGTTTAATTTTACTTTTGTTTCTTTCAGTTTCCTTTTTTGGGGGCGGGGGCACCATTTGATTCTCCAGCTCTCCAGCAGTTTCAGGTTTTCTTTTCTAGCAGAATAGCCAAGCACAAAATACTTACTAAGTGAAAGGCAAGTGTGTACACACACACACACACACACACACACACACACGAGAGTCTCTTCTCAGTATTGTATACATGTGCACTCAGCGGCTTGAATGAAGTAAGTCAAGTAGTAGTCCTAAGATCAAGAGGCATTTTCTCCTCCACAGCAGCAAATATTTGCAGGATAATGGTATAATCCACATTCTTTATTTGTTCAGTTTTCAAATAGGTATTTCCTCCACTTTTGTGTCATATCAGTTGGCCAAATGTCAATTCTTCATTAAAAATAAATTTTCTCTAAAATATTATATTAAAATTATTCCATGCAAAACAAACCCTAAGACATTATTTTTCTTCATTATTCTACAACACAGAGTGCACTGGTAAATTGTAGTTTAATGTTTGTACTTTTGAGAGCCGACAGAGTATAAAGGCCCCCTTTCCTTAGACTCAAGTGTTTATCTCAACTGTCTTCCAAGGTCCCTTCCTGTGTCAGGCTAGTCTAAACTAAACAACTAAACTAACAACTAAAGGCATACATATTTACATATACATATGTATATACATATACATGAATACACATATACATATACACACATATATATCCATACACACATATATGCACATATACACATATGCACAAAATATATGTGTGTATATACATATACATATCTACATATACACATATACATGTATGCAGTATAAGTATACACATATATATACATACATATATACACACATATACACATATATGCATCTATACAAATATACATATATGCATATATACAGATATGCACATGTGTGTATGTATATGATACCTATGTGTGTATGTATGTGTATGTCTATATATATTAATAAAACCATTGTACCTCTGAGAACAGCTAGTTTCCAACTTTTCTGTCATGAGGACTCTATCAGGAATCCTAACTGGATGCCTTAACAGGGCTTCCTCTGTGTTGCATGCTGGATGTTGCAAACACCTGGCTTGATGGTATTATTTTTGGTTATTCTCTCCATTGGCCTACTCCAGTCATCCCTGATGAATCAGCTCTGAGTCATCCTCCTCCCAGAGTCTGTGAAGGCCTCTCCCCTAAACTGCTTCAGGAGGTCTGACAATACACCCATAAATTTACTTTTCCACTAAGTTCTAATAGCTATGCTGTGCTCTCACCAATCCACAGACCACAAACCACCACGTGGCAAAACTTGAAATGTTAATAATAACTTCCAACAGTTACTAATTCCCTACCTATCAACCTCCCTCAGTTATTTTAAATTAAAATTTTTCTCTTATTTGTCGTGTTTTATATCTGAATTTTGTAATATAATTTCTATTGTTTGAAGATTTTGTGCATGCATATAAATGCAAACATAGCCCCCTTTCTCCCCTCCAGTTCATCATTTTAAGGGCTTCCAGTGAGTACGAAAGTGATAAATATGTGTTCAGTCACATTTTTTGGTGAAAGTTTTATAGAAGGTTTCTTTAAATTGGTATTTAACAGGGTAATTTTATTTAACTGAAAATTAACTTCTGTGACCTGCCTCTTTCTTCTGATGGTGACAGATAAATGGAGTGTCACTGTATTATCATAAAATAATAGTTTGGAGTCTAAGACACCATGGGACCTCCACTTGACCTAATGCATATTGATATTACTTTACCCCAGAAGCCTTATCTGTAAAATGCCAATATCATAATTATACTTGATTCTTGTTTAATAGGAGTATTTTGAGGTTAAATAGAAAATTATTTAGGAGACATCCCCAAGACCTGCATTGCAGTAATTAAGTTGCATATTTATGTAGGTCTTTGCTCCTGGTTGACTCAGTCCTAGCACAGACATCTTCTCCGTTCCCTGGCACACCAGAAAGAAATACAATGTGACGGGGGGGGGGGGAAGATGCGCTTGTGCATCAGACAAACCAGTGTGAATTTGAGTGAATTTGATCTGAGACACTAGTTCTATGACATTAGGCACAGTCCTCACTTGCAGAAAAACCGCATGTGACGAAGGTCTAGCCACTCCATTTTAAAATGCATGCTAAAATGGATGAGAACAAAAACAGGACCTTTAAGATAATATAAAACCCATCAATTCACAAAAACATAAGACAGTACTCATCAACTAACATGCAAAGTCACCATTCTTGCCATTCATGTCTTGAACACACAGAAAGCGAACTATTATTTCATTTGTAAATTACGAAAGCAATATCCACTAAAACCTCTGCTGCCCTGTGACCCTGCATTATGACATGATACCTCCAATTCTCTACAGTACACATCCAGGTTCAAAAGCACTTGTATCTTCGGATACAACAATCCTTTGGTATGTATGGCTTTCATAGGAAAATACTTTCATAGAGTCCAGTGATATGGCTGTGCTGCCGGTTATTTGCTTGCCGATGTCTCAGTGGAGGCAGCAGGAAGGTCCACCCTTCTGGCAGATGCAGGCTGGATTTTAATTACCACAAGATGGAGTGCACATCCTAGTGGGGACCACGGGGACTTATTCTCCAAAAGAAACAGCAGCAAAGACATAGAAAATTCGATTGTTTAGCTCTGTACCCCATTTTTTGATAGGGTTATATGGTTCTTTGGGGTCTAACTTCTTGAGGTCTTTGTATATATTGGATATTAGCCCTCTGTCGGATGTGGGGTTGGTGAAGATATTTTCCCTTTTTGTTGGTTGCCGTTTTGTCCTTCTGACAGTGTTCTTTGCCTTACAGAAACTTTGTAATTTTATGAGGTCCCATTTGTCAATTCTTGATCTTAGAGCATAAGCTATTGGTGTTCTGTTCAGGAACTTTCCCCCTGTGCCCATGTCCTCCAGGGTCTTCCCAAGTTATACAATGGAGTACTCCTCAGCAATTAAAAATAATGAATTCATGCAATTTGTAGGCAAATGGTTAGATCTGGAAAATATCATTCTAAGCGAGTTAACCCAATCACAAAAGAATTCACATGAAATGCAATCACTGATAAGTGGATATTAATGAGCCCAGAAGCCCTAAATACTCAAGGCACAATTAGCAAGTCAAATGATTCCCAAGAAGAAGAAAGGAGAGGACCCTGGGCCTGAAAAGATTGGATCTAGTTTTGTAGACCCAGAACAGAGAAATGGTGGTGGTGGGGTGATTGGGGAATAGTTGTGGGGGAGAGGACTTATGGGATGTATTGTGGGGCGGGGGGGGGACTGGGAAAGGGGAAAGCCTTTGGAATGTAAACAAAGAATATAGAAAATAAAATTTAAAAAAAAAGAAAATGCGATTGTTACATTAGGGGTGGTAGACTCAATGTTAGAGTCATTTTTTATTAGTGTGTAATGAACAACAGTCACTTGATGGTGAAGGTTTTCTAAGGATCCATTGAATGTAAGTTTTCCCAGCAACTTTATTTCCATCTTTTTTTTTAAGTTTTTGGCGTACGCATGTACGTGACTATGTGTATGTTTACATTTGCTCATGGTTCTGTGTACACATATGTGTAGAGGCCAGAGGTCAATGACACATGTCCTCTTCAATGGCTCACCAGCTTAATTGTTGAGAAAGAGCCTCTCTGAATCTTGAGTCCACCAATTCAGCTAACGTGGCAAGCTAGCTAGCCCCCCTCTTCCTCCTGCCTCCATCTCCCCAACCACGGGGTTACAGGATTGCACACTCATGCCTGGCCTTTTTATTTGGGCTCTTGGGGATTGAACACAGTTCCTCCGGGTTGCATAGAAAGGGTTTTCCCCAGCTGAGCCATTGCCCCAACCCTACACCTCTTTTTGATTTTTATCTTTGTCTGTGCTGGCAACTGAACCTAGGACTTCAGGTGTACTGTACCTCAGGCAAGTGCTGTACCACTGAGCTATGGACCCAGCCCAGACATTTTCTATTTAATTATCTCACTTTCTCTAACCTGACCTTCAGCTCTGGTTCAGTTATTTCTAGACCTGAGTTCTGTAAAGTTGAGATGAGAAAGTCATGGTGATTAAACAGTGAGCCTGCCTACTGCTTGAGTGACGACGAGCATGTGCTATGGAACAGTTAGCTAAAGGTGGCCTCAGCCCTTCTCAGACTCTCCAGCATTAGCCCTGTTGTCCCTCTCCCTTGAGGCAGTGTAGGAAGTCATGGTGATTAAACAGACGCCTTGTCCTTAGATTATGCTGCCATGACTTTTTCCACAAGGTGGACCCACAGAGTTTTATCATTGCCTTAAAAGACGCTACACTGGGTATTCCAAGAGCCTGGAACTCTGTCTAGCCTACTGCTGCAGATACTGCTTTTCCACACCATTTTTCTGAAGCACTGCCTTGTTTGAGATTTCCACAGTGAAGATGGGAGGTGAGTCAGAGGCCTGAGGAATTGGGAGGTGGGTGGGGTTTGGGGGGCGATGAAGAAGAATGCAAAGGTAGAGGAGTAGAATGTAGCTGACCTCAACCCCAAAACCTCAGGTCTTGCCTCAGACTGTGTAAAGAACCTTCAGGAATATGGCCAGTGGCTAACGGGGACCTGCCATCCATCAGCTGTCCTTGAGTTAACAGTGTTCACACAAGAAATTTTGTCCACTCTGAAAAGGGCTCAGGGTTTCCTACTCTGCTTTCCAGGGACCTGCATGAGGAAAGAAAACCAGGCTGGCTCCTAGGATCTCACCTTTACTATGCCCTTGCCACCATCTGATCCCTATTTTCATTGCAAAATTGAGACATGTGGAAAACACGGCAAGCTGTCCACTACCTCCTGGCCTATGTCTTAGTAACAGAGGCTGTCTTTGGACCCTCACCTCCCTCCCAAATGGAAAACTTCCCTTCTTTTCCCCCAGGGAACAGGGGCTTGGGGAGTCCATCATTTTACTCCTAATTGCATGTGAAGCATTGTAAACCCTGTGGAGCACATCAAATTCTAATCTATTTTTGTCCCCATTAATTTCCCGCCCCTTTTCATTTATAACTTGCTCTCTTTTCTCAGTAATGTTCCCTTTTCCCTGATGGATTTGTAAATTCCCTTTTTATTCCCTTCTACCCCCTGGCAGGCATCAATTCAATCTCTAGAGAGAGCTTTCATATGTTCAACTTTACATTTTTTTCTGGAGCTTCCACACTTGGAGGAGTGGTGCAAGAGTGGTCTGGAGACAGCTGGCTAGTCTGGACTCCAGCTCTGGTCAGCCCCCTGGCCCTGTCAACCTCTCACACCAGGCTCCCTCCACATCAGTAAGCTTTGTGTGTGTGTGTGTGTGTGTGTGTGTGTGTGTGTGTGAGAGAGAGAGAGAGAGAGAGAGAGAGAGAGAGAGAGAGAGAGAAATTTGGTTTTATTGCCAGCAAAGTGGGACTCAAAGTGCCTGCCCACTGCTCAAGTGACAACCATGTGCTATAGAACAGTTAGCTAGACGTGACCGCAGCCCTTCTCAGACTCTCCAGGATTAGCCCTGTTGTCCCACTCCCTTGAGTGATGAATATAAGTCTGCTACCATGCCACTCAATGCAAGACAGATCAGAACAATATTTCTAAGTCAATTATGGTCCCAACCTTGTTAGAGTATTGAGCCATGTAATCACACTAACTACTAGGTCTCTCTCTCTCTCTCTCTCTCTCTCTCTCTCTCTCTCTCTCTCTCTCTCTCTCTCTCTTGAATATTGCAGAGGTGCCAAGGGTATCTCCAAGAGATCTGAAAATGGTACTCAAGTGTTTGGTCCACAAATGTCCCAGCTCTACATGCCTGATCCAGACTCATGAAAGTAGAAGAAACTCAGACTCTTGTCCACGGGGGGAAAAGGTCCCTTCTTTGTAGCTCCCACCCTAAGAGCCAGAGGCATCCAAAGAAAGGTCTCTTCTCTGTGATGGAACACTCTCCATTTATAAGGGTTGTCTTCTCACCTCTAACCATCTATCTACTACCACCACCTCCCAAAGTGGCTTCGCCAAAGTTCTTAGACACAGATTATCTGCATTTTTAGCCAGAAGAGGAGTCGGCCTCCTTTATACATTGTATAAAATTAAAATCTAGTTAAAATTAAAGTCTTGCCTCTCAACTGCGTCAGGGCTTCTCCCTTCTTCCCTTTCCCCCCGAGCTCAGGAATGATGGAAGACAGCCTTCTTGAAAGGGAGGGTTCACTCCACGTCTGCTGCACCTGCTAGATTCTCTGCCCTCCCTGCCTGAGGAGGAGATACATACAGAAAAAGAACTTGTGTCCTGTGGGCCTGGAGAGATGGCTCAGTAGTTAAGATGGCTTGCTACTCTTGGAGAGGTCCCATATTTGGTTCCCAGCTTCCATATGGAACCTCATAACTGTCCATAATTCCAGTTCCAAGGAATCGGGCATCCTCTTCTGGCTTCTCTTCTGAACTAGTCACTTAATAATCTTTATCCTCTGTTGCAATCTCTTTTGGAAGGACCTTGACTTCCCAGGCCAGGGATTCACATCTTGCTTGCCAAGTACATGTTCCCACTAAATTCCAAAAGGACAGGCTTCCCCATGGCTTGGGCATGTCTCTTCAGTTAACCCTTTCTGGAAACACTCTCACAGACACACCCAAGAGTGTGCCCTGGGCACTCCTCAATCTAATCAAATTGGCAATCAAAATTAATTATCATGGAGAAGTGTGATAACAATAATCCTTTAAAGAGGTGATGTTGGAGTAGAGATGTGGACAGGTGGGGGTACCTTTGGCAGTGTCTGAGGGAAGAGCATTCCAGAAGACAGCAAGGCTGTGGACCTAGAGTGCTTCAGGAGGAAAAATCAGCTAATGAAGAAGGAACATGGTATGCAGGGTGGGCAAGAGGCTAGATGGCAGCTAGAAGTCAGAGCATGTAGGATTCCCTAGCAGGTTTGGAACAGAAAAAGTCCACAAGACTGAGCTATTAAAGGGTCATATGCTATTAGTGCTGGACGTAGATAGTTAGCCAACAATAGAGGAACCTCTGTTCATTTATCCAGGCAAGTACAGTAGTAACAGGAACCATAGCAAGACCCAGAAGGCCACATTTGAGATGTGTTACGAAAACCCAGACTGCAAGATGTGTTGGTGAACTGTATCTGTTCTGAGAGTGGTCTTTAAAATAATGACTTTGAACTTACCTGTAGCTCCAGCTGAGACTGAGTCTGTTCATAGAAGAACTATCTCCTGAGCACAGAGATCTTCATCACGGCTTATCCTTATATGGACTCTAGGAGGTACTCAACCAGAGAACTTGGCCAAATGCCTCTCACAGTACTCTTTAAAAAAAAATTACTTCTTTTATGTACTGGCTGGTTCTGTGTGTCAACTTGACACAAGCTGGAGTTATCACAAAGAAAGGAGCTTCAGTTGGGGAAGTGCTTCCATGAGATCCAGCCGTGGGGCATTTTCTAAATTAGTGATCAAGGTAGGGAGGGCCCCTTGTGTGTGGTACCATCTCTGGGCTGGTATTCTTGGGTTCTATAAGAGAGCAGGCTGAGCAAGACAGGGGAAGCAAGCCAGTAAGTAACATCCCCCCATGGCCTCTGCATCAGCTCCTGCTTCCTGACCTGCTTGAGTTCCAGTCCTGACTTCCTTTGGTGATGAACAGCTGTGTGGAAGTGTAAGCTCAATAAACTCTTTCCTCCCCAACTTGCTTCTTAGTCATGATGTTTGTGCAGGAATAGAAACCCTAACTAAGACATTTTATCTTTTGAGATTATAATTGCATAATTTCCATCCAAGCTCTCCCATGTATCCCTCTTCACTCTCTTTCAACTTATGGCCTCTTTTTTAAAAAATAATAATTGTTATATGCACATCTAGGAAACTTTGAAGTGGAAACTTCTTAAGGGTTCTTTGGAAAATCAGATGGATGGTATTTTCTGGAGCAAACACATAAAGGAACTTTTAGTTGCAGTGGCCACACATGAAAGACTAAGGCAGACTTCATGAAGGAACATTGCACTGAAGCAGACACAGGTGAAAGGATGTTCTGCTAAAGCAAGCATGTGAAGGGACACGGGATGAAGGATTCTTTGCTAACAACACACATGTATTGGTCTGCCTTACACTGTGTAGTTGAGCTGCATTTGTTGGGACTCCATGAGAGAAATGCACCAAAACAACTTCTAGTGGTGTGCTGTAGTTTCTCGCTGTTTCTGTGGACTCAGGTTGATGGGCAGAGTGATGGTAGCTGAAACAGACACATGTGCTGAGGCGAGACACGTGGAAGACATGTCATGTTTGGAGGGAGTATGAATAGGACTGGAGGGACAGTGATGGAGGCTTAGCTGCCTTTATTTCTAGACCTAACTGTGCAGCACTTGTGGGTCTCAAGCCTTCGCCAATTTTTGCTTCCCCGAGAGAGGCATAGATGAGATCTTCTCCTGGTGGTCCTAGTGGTCCCTCCTGCTGACATGTGCTGAGGCTGAGGCCTGGCTGTTTCTGCTAAGTAGTGCCGCTGCTGCTGATTCATGTTTGCTATCCTGACTCTACTGAACCGAATTGCTGGTATATCCATGAAATGTTTGAGAGTGTAACAAGCTATGTCTGCCTGCTAACCTGTGAACTGGATTGCCAGTTTCCAGATAACACAGAAGGGAGTTGCTCCAAAGAACCTTTCTAAACAGGTTCACTTCTTCCACACCCTTTCTTCTCCACTCTCTCTGGTAGATGGCGGGCTAAAAGAGAGGTTAAAGCATTTAAGAACCATCATTAGAAATAGGTTTTTTAAAAAAACTTCAAGTTACAAAACTTCTCTTTGTAACCGATGGAAGCCATTAGAGAAAACTAAAACCAATCAAAATACAGAGTTGTGGAGTCCAGTGATAATGGCTACATCTACTAGATAACTCCCATATACCTAAGGTTCAGGAAACATTAGGGGACAGGGACTTATAAAGGGGGGTTTGTACATGCCAAAGGATGGGGGAGTTTGCTGTGAGATTGTGTCTCTCGGTGACATCAGAAGCTATATTCATAAAGTCTCACCAATGTGACCGCCTAAACATGAGCTAACCAACCATGACACCAATATACATGCTAAAGTGGACATAGGAAAGACATGAAACCTCAACCTTACACAGAAGACTATAAGCAACTAAGGAATTCTGAGTTTTCCCCCAAGGAAGAGCAAACCAATTAGTTATCTAATACCAAATGGTCATTCCTGAAAACATATACCTATAAGTAACATTTTACAGCCTGATTTGATAATATCTAGAAATATATATGCATATATGTACATATGTATGCACATTCACATTACATATACACATACACATATATGCAAGTACTCCTTTAAGTTCTTTAAGTTAACTTTTCCCTTTATTTGTGTTTTATGTATATGGACATTCTGCCTGCATGTGTCTGTGCACCACCTGTGGTTCTCAGATCAGAAGAGGGCATCGGATCCTCTGGGACTGATGTTATACAGTGTTGTAAGCTGCCTTATGGATACTGGAAATCTAACCTAGGTCCTGTGGAAGACAAGCCCATGCTCTTAATAGGTGAGCCATTGCTTCAGGCTCTTTTAGTACTCTTACTGAAGTAGACTTACAAAATAATATCTATGATGCATATTTTTCAGAGTATAGACTAATGGTTACCACCAAAAACAAAGAGTCAGGCTGGAGAGACAGCTCAGGGGTTAAGAATGCTGGGTGTCCTTCCAGAGGTCCTGAGTTCAATTACCCGCAACCACATGGTAGCTCACAACCATCTGTAATGGTATCATGTATTCATATAAGTAAATAAATCTTTTTTTAAAAAAAAACAAGAGTCAATTAAATGGGATATAAATCAGTTCCTGCTGATTTATATCTACCTCTAATTCTATAAAATATGAGAAGAGACAATGCCAGGACTTAAGGAAGGTGTTTTTAACAATACATAAGTCATTTGCTCTCCCTACTAACCCAATATAAACATAAGCTTTTGCCATTGCTAGGCTCTTAACTTTTCCTTCAGTATTAACAGAAAAAAAAATGTTAGTAGCTTCCAGGGGTACTGAGCCTAGGTTCTGGCTTTTTCCCATGTTGCCTGTACCATTAGAGTTCTATGCTGTTAGCAGCATTCTCATTGGGTACATGTGTGCTTTTAAAACTTTTACATAGATGTGTTGGTTTTTAGTTACCGCTATTGGCTATCATTTCTCTCTAATGTCTGTATGTTACAGTGAAAGGATTGCAAACTACCTGGTTTGGACAGATCACAGCTGTGTGGAAGAGTTAGTCACACAGGGTTTATGTGGTGCTCTAAAGAACGTCAATGCTCATTTCCACAGAGAACTTCACAATTAAAGAGAAAGAACAAACACTGTGTTAACCAAGCAATACCTGTGTAGGAGACCCCACCTTCTCTTGCAACTGTATTAGATGGTAGTTTCTATTACACTTCAGGTCTACATTTCTCCTCAGCAGTTAAAAACAGATGCTAAAAAATATGTTCAGGCCAACCAAAAAAAAAGGAATGAGCAAAGAAAGAACAGGAAGAAGGGAAGGAGAGGGAGGAGGGGGAAGAGGGGAAGGAGGGGAAGGAGGGGGAGGAGGCATCATCATTTATTTCTTGTTCATCAAGGGCATTATTGCACATTGCTGGTGGCCTTCCTGTGAACATTTTATCTGCACTTCTTTATATAAGGTCCCTATTATCCACTTTCAATCCTATTTTTTACTAGTTAAAAGTTACCTCTCCAACCCCTTCTCTCATGATCCTATTCCAAATCCATAGCCTCTTTTTATTTATTATTGTTGTCTATAGTATATATGTATTATATTAATATATACTTAATAGGTAATATTATATATATAGTAATATAACTATTATTTACATGCATACATTAATACAACTTGCTAAGTCAATTCAGTATTACTTGTTTGTAAATGATTTAGGGCTGAGCACTTGGTTTGAATAACCAACCAAGAGACTATCCCTGGGAAAGACTAATTCCTCCTCTCTCCACAGCTATTAATTGCATACCACTTTTTATCAAGGATGGAGTCCCTGAGATTTTTTTTCCCTAAAGAGATAAGATGGCACAATTCTTTTCTAGAGGACAACTTTAATAATCTAAATAGAACAGAAATGATTTTGAAGCTTTCAAAACTAGCCTTTTCTTCATTCTTAATCTAAATAATGCTTAATATGTGTCAGAGTGCTTACATACACTGCACCAGTCAGGCTGGTGCTAGGTTATGCCGTAGTGATAAAACAGCTCCAAAAATCTCAAAGTTCGACATAAAGAAAAGTATTGCATATATGTTATGACCATCATAGGTTAGCAGGGGGCACCTCTTATGTATTGTGGTGACTTACAGACTCATGCCACCAAACCCAAGATCTATCTCAGCTTGAGTGTCCACAGCCACTACTACAGTGAGAAGAATGTGTGGTAAACCAATCCAGATTTATACCAGCTTCTACTTGAGAGTGACATATGACGCTTTTACTCATAATTCACTGCCCACAACACTTGCTATGACAGTGTCTTAGCTATCAAGCAAGCAGAATGCAGCTCTGTCATGCACCAAGAAGGAGAGAACCAGAACCATATTTTGAACTGTTACTAAGCTATGACATGCCTACTAACACATTATGTACTTCCCGGAAGTAAAGCCACACTCTTTCTATCTGCACAGGAAGAGACTGATTCAGACTGAGCTTCTCTTCTACCACAACCCATTGAGCTATTGAGAAGCGGAGACTAATAAAAATCTGAGTTTAATGTCTTTCTTTCACAGCGTGGTCTCAACCCTTGACTATGCCAGTTAGACATTTCTCTTTGGACTAATTTATTTACGTGCATCTTGGTTTCAGAGGGTGTTTGAATGGCACCATGTGGCAGTTATGCCACAGCCTAAGCTTATAGATGTAGGGCTTCTGGCTGTGATGGTATTGCAGAAAACACAGGTTTTATAATCATTTGAATTTTTTCATTTATTTTAACGACCTATTAAAATAATGATATGGTTGATTCAATCAACTAAACTGTTTAAGATTGAGGAAATAATGACTCCCTTGAAGGGGAAAAAAAGTCAATTCAAAGGTCGTGTGTGGTCGTTAAGGAAAGTCTTCAAGTGCAATGTGCTACCACTGTACTCCCCTTGTGTCAAGAGCCAGAGAGAAGGAAAACAGCATTGAATGCTCCCTCGTGCCTGAGAATCCGAGCCACAACACTGCATATTCTCACCAGCACAAGCCTGTTATGGTGTAAAAAGAAAATACTCTTTGCTTAAAAAAAAAAAAGTGACAGTTTTCTAGGGTGAAATTTGTTTTGCACCACTGGCTAAAATGAAATATATGTAAGATGACACCGAGAGATCTGAGATTCCTAAGTCGGACAGAGAGAACCCAGATCATTTTGTAAGAGATTTTTCTAGTGCCTTCTCTCTCTCCTGCCATCACTCAGTTTCCCCCACACTTACAATTATATAAATTCCTTAGACAATTGCTATCCTAATCTTTAGTTAACACATACATTTACATAACAATTATAAGCCCTCTCTCTCTTTCTCTCCCCCCTCCCCGTGTGTGTGTGTGTGTGTGTGTGTGTGTGTGTGTGTGTGTGTGTGTGTGTGTTGGCTGGTAAGCATGCATGTGTCTGCATTTCCAGGGCCCCTGGGATGAAATTACAGTGAAAAATTCTGAAGCAGTCTTATTTTTTTTTCTCAACTTGCCTGAAACTGCTTTCTCGCTTCTTCATTTTAATAAGAAGGCAGTGAAGGATGCTGACTCTTTAAGAGGCTGTAGTGAGGGGCGTGAATCCGTAGCTGTTGGCTATGCAGAGCTATAGGTTAGTATTTCCAAAAGGTGAGAAAATGATTTCACTTAATGTTTTAAAAATTAGATTTGAATTTCAGACCTGGAAGGTGTGTTCATGAAAGTCTTCAAAATTGAGGAATAGTCTAGGGTGTTATAGCAGGGACAAGATAGTTTTTCATTCAAATGCATGATAGCACAAAAAATGTTTATATGTGTTTTATGTGGATGCATGAACACACATGCATGCATTCACAGACACAGAAACTTGTATCTATATATCTAACATATCTTTTTAAGTTCTTACTACTTCTAATGTGGATGATAATGATGTCTAACATGAAAGGTTTGACTACTGGGTGTTACCACTGTTTCCATTGTAGTAAAACTCACTTTTAAAAAATACTATCTTAAGTGGAAATTCTGCTCACAAAGCATGTACATGAAACAAATTTGCTTTGGTTGATGAAGAGTAGAGATCCAAGCTCCATCAAATGCTAGTCCACACCCTCACCTCGGCTGGCACACCACGAAGCACATTTGGAAAACTCATTGTTCCTTGGGACTTCTCCTTTATATCTGATGGAGAGTTAGCACTCTTCTCTCTCTCTCTCTCTCTCTCTCTCTCTCTCTCTCTCTCTCTCTCTCTCTCTCACACACACACACACACACACACACACACAGATAACCCTCTCACACATACATACAAATACAGATCAAACATAGATAGCTCTCTCTCTCTCTCTCTCTCTCTCTCTCTCTCTCTCTCTCTCTCTCTCACACACACACACACACACACACACACATACAGATAACCCTCTCACACATACATACAAATACAGATCAAACACAGATAGCTCACTATCTCTCTCTCTCTCTCTCTACACACACACACATACACACACACACACACACACACACACACACACACACACACACACGAGAGCTCATTTCTTACAATGGTACCAGCACAACTGTGTTACCATTGTTATCCATTCACTCAAAAATCTGTCCATGTCATCCCTGATCTCACTTAAATCCTGTATGATGGGTAGAAAAAGTTAGCATTTGCACCTGATGCTCCTTCTTTGAAACTCAAGTTCTTTCTGCCATATTACACACATCCCAAAGAAGAAGCCTATGAAAGTCAATGACCTTTCACAGTTTTAAATTCAATTTCACCTCTTGACAATCTGAAAGCCTTATTACAGGAATAGCCTGGATCATCAAAATGGCTCCCTTATATCTAAGCGCTGCCACAAGAAATCAGTGCTCCTGTTTTGTTAGCAATTCTGTGGTCACCAAACGGTGCTATCTTAATGGTGCCTACTAATGAGAGAAGAGCAGAAGTGAAGGTAATAGATGATGCACTCACACCAAATGGAAACCAAATGACATCACAGGGGGCTGCACAAAGTCCCAGGCCACTCGCCTCCAGTGGATGGCCAGATACCCATGTGCATATGTGGAACGCTCACTGCTGAGTTATAAAAGGGGGCGGTGGGAAGAGGACAGGAAGGGTACCATGAAATTAGGAGGAGATATGGGGTCTAAAAAGATTTGGAGTGGAGACTTGGGAGTATATATGCAA
The DNA here is from genome assembly GCA_964023405.1 of Apodemus agrarius. Classification (NCBI taxonomy): domain Eukaryota; kingdom Metazoa; phylum Chordata; class Mammalia; order Rodentia; family Muridae; genus Apodemus; species Apodemus agrarius. The sequence goes on from OZ030017.1 coordinate 26,934,014, forward strand.
AATAAATTTTATCTATATGACTTAGGTTGTCTATTGTGTGATAAAACACAATACCAAAGGCAACTTGGGAGGGAAAGGATGTATTTCAGTTTATAGCTTATGTGTTCTTCTTCCAGAAAAGTCAGAGCAAACACCTAAAGGCAGGAGCAAGGACAGAAGCCATGGAGAAATGTTGCTTTCTGGATTTCTTCTCATGGCTTGCTCAGCCTGCCTTCTTATGACACCCAAGATCACCAACCCAGGGGTCGCACCACCCACAGTGAACTGGCCCTCCTACCCTGACCATCAGTAAAGAAAATGTACCACCAGCTTGCCCATAGGCTAATCATTTTCTCAACTGAGGTTCCCTCTCCCCAGTGTCTCATTCAAACTTGAATCAAGTTACACAAAGCTAACCAATGCACTGTATGAAATTGCCAAAAAAAATAAATAAAATTTTTAAATACACAAATAAAATTTCCACTAAGTCTGAAGAGCTTCAAGCCAGTCAGAACTGTGGCTTCTATTCATCCACTTCTATCCTTTGAGGTGGAATTCCAAATATCTTTCATGACTGGCTAACAAATCCTAATAAATTCTAAGGTCATTAATTTGGAAATTCTAGCTCAGTTGTTTTCAAAGCTGTGTGTTTATTCAGAACTCTCTGTTTGATTATAATGTTCTTCAGAGCTATGAACAAATAAAAGAGACAGGAACTTCAGATTCTACAGTCTTAAAACAGCATGAACCTCCAGGCATGAGATCACAGAGAAAGTTTCTCCAACTCCTACTTTTATGGTCTTGGTATTCATCCATGGGTCAGCACTTCTCGAGGGCTAACAGGGGTGAGTATTGAGCATGTGGCTATCTGGCTGGCATGTGGCTGCAGTGATGAGCTTAGGCCCCAATGTTTAGGGCAACTACTGAGTCATACTCTTAAGAATATTCAAGTACAATGTATTCTAGGAGGTGGCATGGTATAACAGTATTGTGGAGACAACTAGTTGCCAGGTAAATTGCACACTTTTCTCTTCTTTCTGAGTTAATACCACCCTAGCAGTTAGGTTTGACTGTAAGGTAAGTTCTAGCTGAAGGAATGTGGATAGATATCATATGTGGATAGATGTCATATGTTTCTTCATGCCTGTCCTTATCTTGCCTGCCATAGCATTTTCCCTATTGATGAAAAACACACAGACATCCCTGGCATCATCTTAATAGCCACAACTTGAAAATAATACATTTTTTTTTGTTTTTTCGAGACAGGGTTTCTCTGTGTAGCCCTGGCTGTCCTGGAACTCACTCTGTAGACCAGGCTGGCCTCAAACTCAGAAATCCGCCTGTCTCTGCCTCCCAAGTGCTGGGATTACAGGCGTGCGCCACCACCGCCCGGCAATAATACATTTTTATAAGTCTAGTTCCAAAAATAATTTAATGAATGAAGACCATTCCAGCAACCGGTTATCCTATCTGGTACTGCTATACTCAAAAGAATACATATGTGTCCTGTTCCAGATCATTTACACATTTGGAAGAACTTTCTTTGTATAGTGTCTCACCATAACTAATACAACGATCAAGGGGATTAGCCTCACCCTAGGACTATTCCCTTGAACATTTTTAAGCAGGGTATTTGTCACCATTAATTTCTCAAGCATAGAGAGCCTATTTATCATATCTATTCAGAAAGGTGTAACTTTGGAATGGGCCAACAGAAGGAGTCTACTACCCTCACCCCAAAGCACCCCAAGCACATGCCATCTGAAGAGAGTGAATTGATTTCTCTCTGACTCGTACACTGAGGTTTATTTGGATAATAAAGAAAGCTGATTCCAAGGGTTTTGAAGTAAGATAATGCAGAACAAAATTGATCCCCCACCCTGATGATACAGACATTTAATAAGTCATCATGGATGGGACTCACTCCTCTGTGGGATAGGGATGACTAAATCAGTGGGATTTTTTCAGCTGCATTAACCAAACTAGCTGGTTAGTTCATACAGGAATTTAAAAGTCATCCTAGACCCATGCACATATGAGTGCCTGCATTATCCATTAGCAGAACACTTGTGCATATTCATGCTCCTCCCCAGAATACTGATTCTTTGCATCTTCTAATATTCAGGTTGTTTTATCTACTATAAGAAGACTATGATCCTTCACAATGGCTTAGCTTCTTTCTTGTTTTCCATGTTTCCATGACCAGCCGGGCAGTGGTGGCACCATGACCATATTTCCATGTACTAGTCAGTTTTGCCTTTATTTTCTGTTACCTTTGTTACCAGGCCATGCCTAGAGGATGGTGACTATGTCTTTTCTCTTGTAAACCACTTTGTCCTCATCATCATGTGTCAAGCAAGAGATGGATGTTAGTGAATTCATCATCATACATCATCCTTTATACCATATAAACTGAACAACAGACAAGTTAGTTGAAATTTCAATCCCCAATTAATATGTCCTGACATATAGAGTTAGAACCTATATTTCACCATCCACCTCCTTCCTTGGGTATGTGATTTCTTCCTTTTAGCAGCTCAATAATAGTTCTCTTCCTTCTGCTTTATTTCCCAGGATAAAGACAGATCACACACACAAAAAAAGCACAAAAGGGTTAAATATGTAGCAATCTGTTTGACATGAAAAGAAAAAGATACGAAGAAATTTTAATAAAAATACAACCCTACCAGGACTTGGACTCATTACCTCTGCAATATAAGGAAGACACTAGGCGATGTGAATTTACAGGTGTTAATTAGCCAACAGAGGACTCCTCAATTGTTCCCAGAATACCACACAAGCATAGAGAAATAGCAAAATTCAATCAAAGAATGTTCCCTGCCTCACAGGAAGGACCACATGCATGCTCAATGTCATGCAAATCAGGTTTAATTTACTGCATGTTTTTCTGCCTCCACCAAATTTGTTGAAGAAAATGGATCTTTCTCTGCTTATAGCTGTAAATTCCTACATCATCAGAGCTTGCTGAGATCAAGATGCTATTTCCCAACCAATGCTTAAATAAAAACAGAAGAATCACTCTATGAAAGAAACACTACATGTCTATTCCCAAGGGTAGCGTTAATTTGCGAATATTCCCCCACTGCTCTGTGGAAAGGGTCTATTTGAGTAACAGGTATACAGGTAGGACTATATTTTGAACCAGACTACTTACTCTGCTAGGAATTCCTCTTCCTTTCTAGAGAGCTGGGAATTAGCTATTTCAATTGTTTGCATGAGGGTGACTTGGAATATGTCCCTGCTGTCACAATTAATTAAACGGCATTCACTATTAAGCCTAAGTAACACTTTGGGGGACATAGCTGCACAGCATCAAGCATCCAGTGTAATGCCTGCCCCGCCCCCCACTACATAATCTCTTTTTCATGGAGAATTGTAGACACAGACACAGGTAAATTTAGTCTCTCCGTGCCGTTATGATGATGCAGCTGCATCATTTTCTCATTCAGATTGTCACTCGGGGAGCCCCTGCCATTTCCCTAGATCATGTTGTTCCAGGCGCTCGGAGAGATCTGCAGATGTAGACATATTGCAGACATTACAACTACCCTTTCAGCTAGCACTCCAATTGGGGAATGCTAGCATCTGTAAAGCTCTATGTGAATCATTTCAGAAATATTGTTGTCCATTGAGTGAGTTCTCATACCTTACCTATGAGGAGAGTGTATGTATCCAGCTAACAGAAAAGGAAACTGAGGCACAAAGATGTTTAGTCACTTTTCTTCTGTGCTTTATCCAACTAAACAGCAGAGATGGGATCCATCTAGTCTGCTTTGGAAGCATTTACCCTAAATCATGACTCTGTGTTCCCTCCCATCAGATCTTTTTTTTTTTTTTTGATAAAAGAATATGATGTGTAGACATGGTCTTCCAGTCAGACAGTGAGCACTGATTATCTTCCAGTATACCTCAAAATGGATCTTTAAGCCATGTGACAGTCATGAAGCTCCTATAGATGTTTGCATTTGTAACAAGAACACAACATTTACGTTCTGCCTTGTGTTAATGTCTTATGAAACCCAGACATTATCTCATAGTGCCTTATTTGAGAATGGTCACATCTGTGCGTATCTTTTATTCTACATTGTCTGGATTGTGTTCTTGCATTAATGTGTGGGATAGAGATGGAGAGGATTCATCAGTTTCCATGGGTCCTGAGCTAAAATGATCCATCTCTTATTGGTTCTTAATGTGAGTTACACTACTCGGTATTAGGGTAAGTCATATGATCAGTATCAGAGGCTGCTGAGATACCCATCCTGGTCTACAGGGAGGTCCAGCCTCCGGCAGCTGAATGAAGAGTGTTTTCTGGCACCAAGGAGACTGTTCCGTCTCCACATTCATACCATATGCTCTGACTGAGCTCTGGCTCAACTGGAGAGAAAGCAAGACCCTAGATCGACACACTGATGCTGTCCATTTGGGTTCTCACAACCATGTCAGATGAGTCAGGTCCTAGGCTGCAAGCACGAGGACCGCTCTGTATAGATCAACTCAATCAAGGCAGTTCTTGCATAGCATAGCATCAGCAACCTTTTAGGCTTTGAGAATGAGGAGAGAGATCCTATCCATGTATTTCATTAACTTAACATAAAGCACCTGCAGAATAACTAGCACGTGGACCCATGATAAGAAGCAAAGGCTGACAGATGACACAGGCAGAACCAAGGGAAGGACAAGTCACGGTCAGCACGTGCAAGTGGGTTTATGGTGTTGCCTCCTGCACTGCTGTCTCTTGGTGTGAAAACGAACATAAATTTATACTGCTTCACAACCATAGGTCATTATGAAACTAGTAATAAAATACAATTAGAGCTTAATGAAAATTTATTAAGTCCTCGTGTGTGTTCTCTTAATGCTGGAGCAGATACAGAGATTGGGTAAACAGAGATCTTTATCCTCAAGGACATTTTTATTAATTCACAAACTATTTTTAAGTGTCGGGAATGTGTTCACTAGAAACACTTTAGTGTTCAAAGAAGAACAAACTCCCTGTCCCCCGAGAACTTACATTTTATCCAAGGAGGAGACCAATAAGTGGAATCTTGAAAAGTAATGAGCATAAAAATTGAGTGAGTGGCTTAGAGGGAATAGATATATGGTTGAGATCGATGCTTTTAAAGGAGGTATTTGGGGCTGGGGGATGGACATCCAAAGAGAAGTGGGGTGAGTCACCAGCCCTTGCCCATGAAAAATTCTTGAAGAAAGAGAATCCAAAGGATGTTCAAGGAACAAGAGGAAAGTCCATGCAAAAGAACCATGGTGACTGGTTTAGTTCCTGTTAGCATGTATATAAAAATAATATTTAATAATCCAGTCTAGAATCAAGCTCAAAAAAAGAGCAATGATGCAACTCTAAAAACTAGAATGTCTTATTAAAAAAAATGTTCTGTTGCGTAAGTCACCTCCTATGCCAATGTGTTCAAGGCTATTCCCCACTTTCTCTTTTATCAGGTTCAATGTATCTGGTTTTATGTTGGGGGTCTTTGATCCACTTGGACTTGAATTTTGTGTAGGATAAGTATGGATCCATTTGCATTATTCTACATGCAGATATCCAGTTAGAGTGGCACCATTTGTTGAAGATGCTGTGTTTTGTCTAGTGTGTATTTTTAGCTTCTTCTTGAAAAAAATCAGATGTCTATAGGTGTGTGGATTTATGTCTGGGTCTCCAATTTTATTCCATTGACTAATGTATCTGTTTTTATGCTAATACCATGAGGCTTTTATTACCATAGCTCTGTAGTACAACTTGAAATTAGGAATGGTGATAGTGCCTACAGTACTTCTATTCTTCAAGATTGTTTTAGCTATCCTGTGTTTTTTTCTTTGTTTTTCCATATGAAGTTGAGAATTGTCCTTCGTATGTATGTATAGAATTCTCTTCTCTGTTTTCCTAGCTGGTCCAATCCCTCATGCTAGTTCCTAGTGCTACAACAGAACACCAGCTGCAGGCTCCCTTCCCCCTTCTCTATGCTTTCTGTGGATACCACCGATCTTTCTCTACTGGCCTCCCCCAAACCACCCCCTAAACCCCATAACCACACCAAACCCAGATGCCTAGATGCCAGCAAAAAAAAAAAAACACAATCAATAACAGCCAGGATTATATGGCTCCATTAGAGCCCCATTATCCTACCATTGCAGGCCCTGATTATTCCAACATAGCTGAAACATAAGGAAAAGATCTTAATACTTATAGAGGTCCTTAAAGAGCAAATAAGTAAACCCTTTAACAAAATCCAGAAAAACACAAATAAACAGTTGAAGAAAGTGAATGAGTCCTTTAAACAATACCAAGGGGGGAAAAATCAAATAGTTGAAGGAAATGAATAAAATCATTCAAGACATGAAAATGCAAATAGAAACAATAAGAAAACACACACTGAAGGAATTCTGGAAATAGAAGGTTTAGGGATTTGAATGAGAACTTCAAAGGTGAGCTTCACCGACGGAACACAAGAGATGGAAGATGCAAGGCTTGGAAGATACAATAGAAGAAATGGATACATTGGTGTAAAAAATGTTAAATCAAAAAATTCTGCCAGAAAACATTCAGGAAATCTGGGACACTTGAAAAGACCAAATGTATGAGTAATAGGAATAGAGGAAGGAGAAAAAAACCCAGGTCAAAGGCACAGGAATTATTTTCAACAAAATCACAGAAGAAAATGTCCTTAACCTAAAGAAAGGTACAAGAAGCAAACAGAACACCAAGTAGCCTGGACTAGAAAAAGGAAATTCCCTAATCACATAATGATCGAAACAGTAAACACAGGGAACCAAGAAAAAATACTAAAAATTGCAAAGAAAAGGGACCAAGTAGCATATAAAGGCAGATCTATTAGAATTATACAGGACCAAAGGCTTGAAAAGATGTAATACAAACCGTAAGTGACCGCAAGCCATCCCAGAGTACTGTACCCCGTAAAACTTTCAATCACAATAAGTGAAGAAAATAAGATATTCCATAATAAAGTCAAATTTAAACAATATCTATCTATAAGTCCAGCCTTCTGAAAGGTGATAGCATCTTAGCATTTTCAAGTCTAATTTAACCAAAACTGATCAACTGCTAATGATGTTCCAAAGAAGAGAGAGCTAACCAGGTGCCTGGCAGGAAAACAGCTGTGGTTTAATATTTCCCTTCAGACTAGCACTTGCCTATTCCTTACTATATGCCATGAGTTGTTGGCATCCATTTTCCTCTCTGGATACAAACTAGGTCTGATGCTGGTCCCAGTCTTCTGAGGTTCACTTAAGGACTCATCCTAGGAGTCTTCACAAGATGGGAGATCTCTCTGTAAGAGAAGTTAAAGAAGACATACAACAGTGGGTGGGAGATGAGAAACCCTCTCCCACACTTCCTACTGCCATCCCAGAGCAGAGTGTTGACAACTTCAAGAACACATGGGAAAAACTTTTCAGGCACCTACTGTCTCAGCAATAGCTCTTTGAGTGGGGCGGGGCATCAGCTTGATTCTTCTAGATGGAATTTATGGTGAAAGGAGGATTGTGGGCTACAGAGAGAGGGGTGAATGGAGGGAGGGAAGGAGGGAAGGAGACAGAGAGAGAGAGAGAGAGAGAGAGAGAGAGAGAGAGAGAGAGAGAGAGAGAGGATGACACTGCATTAAAAACATTGGAGAGATGGTCTTGCAGGTGTCATGGTGGGCATTGTGAAAATGCCTTCAGTGAATACAGAAATGTTTTGCAAAGGATAGTCACAAGATTGCAACAGGATTCTGAGACTGCTTGAATGTTTATTGTAGTTCATATTTCTAGGCCCTGCTCAGGCTTCCAGAAGCAAAGTCCCTGGACTAAGGCCCAAGAATTTCAACTTTATCAAGCTCCAGAAATGCTTCTAATACATGAATCATTTGAAAAACACTAGTATAAATAATATGTAGGGGGGTAACGTTATTTTCTGGAAAGTGGTGTGTGTGTGTGTGTGTGTGTGTGTGTGTGTATTCCTGTGTTGTGTGTATAACACTGTGCACTCCAACAGTAACTTTTTGCATTGAAACAGTGCAGAGGCAGATGGTCAACTCACAACTCAAAATGAAAAGGATTTATTCTGCATATTCCCGCTGAGTTTTTCAACATGGTATGGAATGTCAAAATCAGAAGCAAATGGTGTATAAGAGAAAACACCATACACACACACACACACACACACACACACACACACAGAGAGAGAGAGAGAGAGAGAGAGAGAGAGAGAGAGAGAGAGAGAGAGAGACGCCTGGGTGGTCTACCCTGCCTAATATCTTGGGTATGATTCCATGATGAATACTTAAGCCTGCAAAATATCTCCAGCTGTCAAAAAGTCTATGAATTCCAAACAAGTATGTTCCCATAAGGCCCCTAAAACACCCATGGAGCGTGTTAGAGAAGGACATGTCCATCTGGGAAGAGTAGCACAAGACTAAGAAATTTAGTGGCTAGTGAATGAAACCAGGGTGAAGGTTTTAATATTTAGGATGCTTTCCTTATGGCCCAGGGAAAGTCAAGGTTTTAGTATCTTTAAGATATTCAACTCTTCAGTCAAGAATGTTAAATATAGCTGGCCCTCATTGAACATGCCTGCAATCCAGGCTACTTGAGAGGATGAATCAGGAAGACTCCAGCTTCAAGGCCTACTTGGGTGAGTTTAAGGCCAGTCTGAGAAAAATTGGTGAAATCCTACCTCAAAAAGTCAAAAGAGGGCTGGGGATGTTCTAGGTAGTGAAGTACTTGACTACAATGCAAAAAATCAATTCTTAGTACTGGGGTTGAGGGGGGAGGTGAATTTTCTAGTCTTAAGAAAAAGAGCTGGGAGACTGGGTGGGACAATGAAGGAAATATGGGCAGCCCACACCCACTCCCAGGCTCCTAACAAGTCTTCACATGTTTGGTATTAATAAAGTGATGCCCAGGAAGTTTTGTTTGTTTACTTTGGGCTTGCTTTGGTTTGGTTTGGTTTTGATTTTGAGACAAGGTCTCAATGTGTATTCACTATGTAGACCAAGCTGGCCTTGAACTCTACCTGCCTCTGCCTCACAAATTCTTGGATTAAAGCCAAGCACCACAGCACTTAGGTGACACCCAGCAGTTGTTTGACTTTGGGGCCTTTGGGATTTTTTAACAGCACACAGTACCAACATAAAAAGCAGCCTGTAGCAGTATATGATGGCCAGGTTTTTAGTGTCCATTTGACAAATGTAGAAACCTAGGAAGAAGTTCTCAATGAGGCATTCTCTTGATTAAGTTGTTCTGTGGGCATGTCTGTAAGGAGTATTTTTAATTGGGTTAAATGAAATGGGAAGACCCACTCTGAGTCAAAGCCACACCACTGCAGGAGTTAGAGGATGAACATAATGATAAGGAAGGATCAGGCTGAGCGCTGACACACGTACATGAAGTCATTTCTCTCTGCCGGTGACTGAATGTGATGATGGTGTTGGTTATTACAACCACGGTTGTGAAGCCAGTTTGACTTCATCGAAATCATGGATTGTCACTTTTGAACCATGAGCCAAACAGACCTTTTCTCCATTAAGTTGGTTTTGTCAGGGTATTTTTTAATCACAGCAACAGGAACAAAACTAAAATATAATGCCAAGAAAGAAAAAGACATAACCAGCCATAGACAGGTGCAGACACCTCTCATACTCGCAGAAACACAGGTGGTCTTCAAACTTTCAAGACCAGACCTGTATAATTAAAGGCATTTTATACCATGCATACACAGGCACATTAAAGTAAAATTATTGTGAAATATCACTTATTTTTATTTGGTACAAAATATACAGAACCAATATTGGATAGCTTGCATATTACTTTATTTAAAAACAAACAAGCAAATGAGCAAAAGCCATCTGGCAATCAGAAATACAGGAACCTTCAAACTAGATATAGCTGATACCTATAGTCAGTCCTTTACTACTTCAATTTATTTTATTAAGGTAAATGCTCTCTGTACTAGTTAATCTTAATTGCCAACTTGATGAATAACCAATCTAGAATAACCCAGGAGATGGGCCTTTGGAGCATGCCTGTGGGATTAGGATATTATTTTGATTAGCTTAATTGTAATGAGAAAACCAATCCACTATGAGTGGCACCATTCCCTGAGCTGAAATTCTAAGCCATATAAGATGATCACAATAATTCATTGCTCTAGGCTTCTTGATTATGGATATAATGTGACCAGCTGTTCTCAAGTTCCTGCTGCAGTGACTTCCTGGTCATGATGGACTATACCTCCAAACTGAGCAACAGTGAATCCCTTCTTCCTTAAGGTGCTTTTGTTGGAATATTATACCAGAACAGTGGGGAAAAAATAACCAAAAAGACCCCTGATTTGATTCATCTAATAAATTTTCTGTATTTAAACAAAATACTATACCATAAGATGAAGACACAGGAAGAAAGACAGATGACCTCAAAGGTTCCATTTCTTCATGTATATCTGTTGGGTAGATGTATCATTTGGTTGAATGAAGACATCTACTAGCATCTAATGGGGGTGGGGAATCATCCAGGTTCCTTTATTACCAAGCCTTCCTTACTCTCCTCTGGTTGAAATAACCATAAATTCTCTTTCCCATGGACCTTCAGCTCCACTCTTCATGGGGCTCTCAATAGTAGTTTTCAACTCATCATGTCTGTTTCTGCCATGATAAGAATATAGAACACTCAATATTTGCCATTGGAATTCATCTTTTATTTTGTTTGTGGGATAGTCTCCTGAATTAAATTTGCATAAGCCAAGCCAATGTCATGTATGCTAGATGTGTGTTCTGCAGATGAAAGGCCCTTGTATTTGGTAGGATGCAAAATAGTGATGGGCTGGACTTGCATAATCTCCCTGCTTCCACTCACAGTCAAATAAATTGGGTCAATAACTTACTTTTGAAAATCTGGCTACTTTAATAGGAAAACGAAGGAGGAAAATTTGATAAGCAAGAAGGAGGAAGATAAGAAGCAAAGGGACCAATATGATCATATATGATGTAATTGTATTATTAGAATTAAATGCAATAATCCACCATAAGTTTATAACATACACTAAGTGCACAATAAGTTGGGTGAACATTGTACAGATACCATCCCAAACTGGTGATATGCTACACACACAGCCTCTCCCGGAACTGCACATTGACAGACAAAAGCTTGTCACACTCAGCCAAGTGATCATAAAGGAAAAGCACTGATATTCTATCATGTGCTGATCAAAGAGCTACGGTGTCTCTCATAGCTGGTAATTAAATGCTTTTTAACTTACAATGGAATTGTCAGATCATGAATCCACCGTACTCCAAAAATCATCATCAGACTTAAGGGCCAAGCGAAATGTTGATATAATTAACCTCATCACTTTAATTTCCAGTGTAACTACTTTCTTACATTACATATATTGCTGGAATTGTACTTCCATTGGACAGTCATGGTCTAAGAGTTGGGCACATACTGCACCCCTCTCTCATTCTGTAGTCTTCTCCTCCTTGGGAAGCAATGATATTACAATAGCTGTGCTGTTGGCATCTTAATTCTGTCCCATTCTATCTGTCACCATACAAGTCAGTGGTTGGCAACTCATTTGAAGCATCACCTTGCTCAAAGGCATCTTGTTCCCATACACTAAGAACAGCATATGTTCAGATTCCTTTTACCGTAACCAATAAGTCACCTAACTATACTCAAGGAGTAAGTCAATAGAGTTGAAAAACGTTGTTTCAGTACTCAACAGATAAATGGGTAAATAATAAGAACATCTAATAAGAACAAGTATGTCTCTGATGCTATGGGTAGTACAGTAATGAACAAAATTTGACTTTCAAAGACTAGCATATTAAAAATGATAACACTGCCGGGCGTGGTGGTGCATGCCTGTAATCCCAGCACTTGGGAGGCAGAGGCAGGCGGATTTCTGAGTTCGAGGCCAGCCTGGTCTACAGAGTGAGTTCCAGGACAGCCAGGACTACACAGAGAAACCCTGTCTTGAAAAACCAAAAAAAAAAAAAAAATGATAACACTGGATTTCTGCTTTGCTACATGGTCCCCACATGTCCCTTGGACTCCACCTCTGGGAAATCTTAATCTTTAATCAGATGTTGAAGTGGTACAGATAGCCAACACAATCAGATTTTACCATCTTGATTTACTGGAACATTTCCCATGCTGGTTCCTCTGTCCGAAACAATCAATCTTGTTCCACACTCTTCTTTCTCTTGATAGTCCTCCTGTTCTCTGAGTGAACCTGTTTTTTAGTACTCAATAGTCCATTTCTTTCCCTGGGAGTTACATCCCATCCTCTAGCGGCACAGGAACGGTCAGTGCATCCTTCATGCAAACAGTTGACTTTATACTTAATTCAATCCAGACTAGATCATAGTTACTTACTGGCAATTTGAGTCAATAAATTGTGGGCAAATGTAAGGAACATAGGTACATCTGGAGCAGGTGGATGCTGAGTTTGTATATAAAGGCCAAATTCCCAACAACCACACACATATCTACCATGCACACAATATACCAAGATGACATGACAAAGGAAGAAATTTGCTTTGCTTAGTGGAAAGAATGTGTAAAACTGATTTAAAAATAAAGGAAACAATTTCTGTGTGTGCATATACATGCATGTGTATGTATGTATATGTGTATCTGTGTATATGTATATGTAAGTACCTGTGTGTGCATGTTTACCATATGTGTGCTTGCAGATGTACACAGGCACATGAAGAGGTCAGAGGTCAACCTCAAGTGTCATTTCATTGGCCTGATCTTACTGCCTTATTTGTTAAAACAAGGTCTTTTGACTGGTCTTGAACTTCCCAACTAAGCTAGGCTGGCTGAGAAGCCTGTCTCCTCTTCCCAGTGCAGGGATTGCCAAGTGTGTTCCAGGACACCTGGCTCATTTATGTGGGTGCTGGGGGTCCTTGTGAATGAAGCCAGTCCCTTATGCTTACAAGCACCTTACAGACTCAGCTATCTCATAAGACTGAAAAGAGAAAAGTCATTTTAGCTTGAACTTATGTAGCATTTTTTTTTTATAATCCAGGCCAGACTCTCGCAGAATGTCTCTGGTTTGCAAGAATGGATTGGGACTTGTCCACGTATCCATTCATCAGATCTGATCTGATTAGACTTCCTGAGAGCTAGGGAGTTTGCCCTTGCTTACCTTTAGCTGCAAAAGGCCACTATGAGCTTGGCCTTCACTGGCCATGGGATGGCAATTGAAAGGTAGTAAGCAACTGAGGCTCATTTTCCTGAACTTCAAGAGCTTTCCAAAGCACATTTTCAGTATCTGTTTATCCACTGTTGGACATCCACGCTGCAAATGTGGATGCACAGACATCTGTGCTGACCAGCAAGGGCTGCCTCACATGTCTGAGAACAACACCACGAAGGAGTGAAGACAATGGAGCCATGAATCGTATGTGTCGCATGTCTGACACACAATGGAGATTCAAAACATATTGCAAACATGAGTATCTCTCAGGAGATTAGGACTGACTGAGAAGTTGGGAATCTTCATTGCTCAGGCTGAGGCTCAGAGAACTCCTTTCTAAGCACATTTGTAGCTCAAAGGATGAGAGAGAGAGAGACAGGGGGCGGAGGCGAAACAAAATCAAGTGGAGACTTGAGTCTTCTCCTTGTGCTATGTTATGCTATCAGTTATGAGGTTCCTGTTGAGCTAATTTCTCTGTTTAAAGCTCTCACCCTGTATTAATTAGCTGATAGAATCCTTATGGTGTGATGTGTGTTTAGGGCCATTGTAGAATGAACATTGTCACAGAAATCTGTTTTGTGGGACTTGTTAGCACGGATATTATTTAGCTAAGTAGCTCTCAATGATTCCTTCGGAGCCTGCTGCATCTGTTGGGCAATTCATTTTATAGTTGGGGACTTTACATTTTCTTTTTTTTTTTTTAACTTAGTCAACTGTAGTGACCTGTCTGTAGACCAGTGATGCTAATAGCTATCACAGTTAATACTTCGTTTATCATAGTGCAAAGAAAACCCCAGAGTAAAAAGTAATTTTATTCCATTTTTGAAGAGTCTTAAAAAATATATTATTTTTTTCAAACAAATTGCTTCAAGGGAAAAGAAAGAATCTCAATTACATCAAATACCACATTCTTTTGAAAAGAACCTGTTAGAGTCGGACAGCTGAGAGTTGACATGAATTTGTGTGCACATCAGTTTGTGCACCTGGGAACAAGTGGAACTTGGGTCCAGAAAGGTCCATCCAATGAGTTCTACAGCAGTCAAGCCAGTCTGACTAGCTGATCAAGGGTTTAGCTTTGCTGCAGGCAATGCCACAGAATGTCAGGGAAGAAGTCCCCAGCATCTCAGGGCTAGGCGGGAGTGCTGGCGGCCCTGTGATGGCAGCAGCAATGTTCTCATGGGCAGCACAAGCTGCTTGTGAAGTGCAAATATTCCAGCGTTGACAGATGGGGCTGGGAAGGAGTGGTTTCTTTAATAATTCTGCATTCCCAGGGAATGTTCTGGCAGCCTCTGAAGAAGGAATTTGAATATGGCGCGTGTAAGAACTCCATTCAGGTCAAAAGATTTTTTAGACTCAGTTCTGTCTCATGGGCCCTTCAGGATGAAACTCAAACCTCTCCAGAAAAGGATTCTGGGATGGATGTCTGGTACCATATACGCCATCAGTGGCTTCTGACCAGCCTTGGTACCCACTTCATGCCTCAGTTTACACAGCTAATAGCCTTGCATCCATTACAGGAAACAAGGGTCTCTTTCCAAAGCCTCCTTCCTGTTTCCCCTTTGCTGACCAGTTCACCACAGTTGTGCCACTGGGAGCCCAGAAACAAAGATAGAAATTGAATCAAGTTCCCCGTTTCTGCTGCCTGCAAGTTCTGTGAGGTGTTTAGCTTGTAAATGTATTCATTCGCAACGTGACGATCATATTATCTAATTTACAGGGCTGTGATAAGGATCATGAGCGACAACGCAGACGAAATGCTTGGGGAAGTGTTGCTGAGGAGAGTGGGTCCTTCCTCCACACACTCTTCTTATCTAACCTGCAGGAAAAGGAGCAAGACCAGGGCGCTCACTCTGCAAAGTGTCTGCTAAATCTACTACTAGATGCGTAAGAGGAATAGGAGAATAACTTCGAAAACTTTCTTTTGAATGGAGCTTACAAATTTTCCCCATTAAGGGCTGTGTGGTAAGTATTTTAGGCTTGTATCTATCTGGTCACTATGGCAACTAGTCCCTTTCCTCTCTGTAGTGTGGAGGCAAGCATGGAACTCTATACACAAGTAAGTATTACCATGAGCCCTTGAAACAATAATTCTCAACCTGTGGGTCAGGGCCCCTCTGGAGGTCAAATGACCCTTTCACAGGGTGGCCTAAGACCTATCAGAAAGTTACATTACAATTCATAACAGTAGCAACATACAGTCATGAAGTAGCAATGAAAATATGGTTTGGGAATCACGCTAGCGTGACTAACAGCATTCAGGGGATCGCAGCACTAGGAAGGTGGAGGACCGCTACAGCATTATGTACAACCCAGGTTGTCAGTTGCACTGGGCTTTGAAAACACCAGATCTAGGATAGAAATACTTGTTGGAGAAAGGAAGGTCGCAAGTTCAAAGCAACAAACACCAATTAACAACCCACAGGGTGGAGCATTTGGTTGAGTTTATTCCCAAAGAAGGGTTGGGGTTTATTCTCCAAAGGCCTTACTGATAAATAATAGACAAGTTCCAGACAGCAATAAAACATAACGCAATAGCTACGACCAGCCACGAAAGAGGAGAGAAAAGGAAAATTAAAATTGGTTTAAAAAAAAAAACCCACAATTTGCACAGGAAAAGAGTCGACATCACAGAGAATTTATTTGGTGAGCTATCGATTCTGATTCTTTGGTGGGCATGTTTTAGAAGTTCTACAGAAGTTTTAACTCACTGCGAGAATTGGAAATGTTAGCAACATCAAAAACCATCCACACACACGTGCACACACACACACACACACACACACACACACATAAATATTCAACCGATCTTCAAAAGAAATATGACCTTAGAAATCACAGTAGGGTAAATTCCAGCCGCACCTACACTCCAAAACCTGCTGCTTTGAAAAGGAAGGCGATCATATTTGAACGCAGCCCCTTTGCAGACTCTGTTGGGTGTAAAGGCGGGGCTCGAGGACACAGAAGCTTAATTGGGTCTTTTTAAAAAAATTAATCAATCAGCTACTTGTTTTCCAAATAGCTCCATTTAAAAATGAACTCAACTTTTTCTCCCTTGTCTGACAATCTAGGAGCTTCATGTGCAAAGCCAATCAAGTCTCCTCCCAGATCCTTCAGTGGCTTCTCTCGGCTCTGACGGTTCTGACGTTCTTAGGATAAGACTCAGTACACCATCTGGCTTGCATGGTTTTGTTGGGTCCTCACCAAATTCCCACTAACACATTGCTGGATCCTTCCTCCACCAGTGCTCCACTCTCTTTCGGGTTGTTGGACTTACAGAGCCAGCCCTTCCCTAAACACCCCCCCAAACACACACACACACATATTCAGCTCACACATACACACCCACACACATTCACACAGTCTTAGTCTACTTAACTTCCATATGCCCCGAGCCCCAGTCAACTGTCATCAGAGCTGTCTCCCGCCTCTGAGTTCTGATCACGGTTTGTCATCATACATTCATTAGGGTGATGGTTTAATTAATATCCGCCTCCCCCTCTGGGCTACAGGCCCCCCAAGGAGCAGGAAACACACAGCCTTTTAATGGCAGCAGGCTTAGCTCGCTGCCTGGAAGAGGCTTTATAATAAAAAAGATATGATAGAGGGGTAATGAGAAAGACATGGGATTAAAATACCACACCAGTCGCGGTCGAAACAACCAAATTGCTGAGGCATATTTGATACATCAAGATACGTTTTCAGAATAATCTTTTTCTTGGTTTTGTGAAGTTCTTAAAGGATGCTCGATTCAAATCAGAAACATTTTCCTGGGACAGACAGAAATGTTTTAGGACTCGGGGACCACAGCACTTCTGTTAGATAGAGGCAGGCAGAAAATATGCAGGATTTGGGGACCAGAGTTTTTTGGTCCTAGCTGCTTAGTATCATTGTCATGGCACGTTGTAGGAGCCAGAGACAGCACAGAAACTAACCTGACTGTGTTCCAATTAAACCAGGGTTTCTAACGTTCCTTACTGTTAATATCTGAGCCTGGTATTTTCTTTTCTTTGTTTTCCAAAAGATTTTTTTATTGATTTTATGCATATCAGTACACTGTCACTGTCTTCAGACACGCCAGAAGAGGGCATCGGATCCCATCACAGATGGTTGTGAGCCACTATGTGGTTGCTAGAAACTGAACCCAAGACCTCTGGAAGAACAGGCAGTGTGCTTTTAACCTATAAGCCACTTCTCCATCCCCCCTTTAAGGATTTATCTATTTATTATTTATTCATTTTGTGTATGAGTGTTCTATCTGCATGTCTACCTACCTGCCAGAAGAGAGCGTCAGATCACATTTTAGGTGGTTGTGAGCCGCCGCGTGGTTGCTGGGAACTAAACTCAGGAGCTCTGGAAGAGGACGCAGTGCTCTTGACTGCTGAGCCATCTCTCCAGTCCCTCAGCATCTTCACGGTCCAGGGCTGTCTTGATACGGCCCCCTTCGAAGCAGCACCTGTGGACGTGGCCCACTGGATGACAATAGTGCCCCACCCATTTCATTATTGACAAATGTGTGTCAGAGTGTCCCCAGATGTTGCTCTTTGGCGATAAGGACATCAAAGCGACAACAAAGGGCAGAAACCTTACAAAAGCCAGTCAGTCTCAGGCGGGGTTTCAAGTATGAGCTAGCTGGGTAGATCCTCACCTGGGAGAAAGAAGAGAATAAGGAAGGCACTCAGTGGTGTTTTCCGCCTGTGTAGGCTGCTGATAACCTCTGGTCTCCAGCTTCTGTGGGTGAGGCTTCTTTGGCTACTTCCTTAATCTAAAACAGGTAAACCTTTGGGATGAGACTGGTCCAGTTCTTGGAGGACAGCAGGGATTGATGGTTTCAGACTATGAAAGTACCTTCCTCGAGCAAAGGAGGCTTGACCCGTACACATGATACACGGCTCCTGCACAGACTTGTAATTGTGCGGATTAACAAGCTTAAAAGCAAAGTGTGCGTTGTGAAGCATCCTAGCAGACAAAATTAAAAAAAAAAATAAGATAAAGCAAGTTTGGGTGTTTGTTTGTATTTTAAACATTTCAACCTCCACAAAAATAAGTGGCCCGCATGGTTGTGAATGGAGCCCCAAGGTTCCCAAGTATTTTGTCTCTGCCCTGGGCCTCTCTGACCCCCCAGCACCCCCCCCAGGACTCCAGGACCTTGAATCGTAGCTTCTTCTCCCCACTTTGCACCAAGCTCTGACTCTGCTTTTTTACGCAGCCTTCATTTCTTCCAATAAACCTCAGAAACTGTGCTGCGCACTCATTTCACACTTATAAATGTGGGTAGAGACCTGGGCAAGGAGCTGTGTAAGACACAAAGAAAGCAGATTTCAACGGCTGTTGAAGAGGGCTTCTCGCTGGGCCTCTGGAGGCTGAGACCTTTACAGCATGTTAAGATCTGGAAGACGCCCTAAATAATAAAATGTAATAAAATAAAATAAAATAAAATAAAATAAAATAAAATAAAATAAAATAAAATAAATAAAATAAATAAAATAAAATGAAATGAAATAAAATAAAATAATAAATAAATAAATAAAATAAAATAAAATGAAATAAAATAAAATAAAATAAAATAAAATAAAAATAAATAAATAAATAAAATAAAATAAATGAAATGAAATGAAATAAAATATAAATAAATAAATAAAATAAATAAATAAATAAATAAATAAATAAATAAAATAGCTTTTCCAGGCTGGGAGATGGCCCAGTTGCTAAAATACTTGCCATAAAGGCGTAAAGACCAGAGTTCAGTCCTCAGAACCGTACAAAGCTAGGCACGGCAAAGCAGAAGCATCAGACACGAGGAGGAGTCCCTGGGCCTCGCTAGCTCCTCAGTGGAGGGGAATTAGCAAGCTTAGTGGGAGACCCTGCCTCAAAACCTAAGGTGGAGACCAATACAACCATGAAAGTGAAGAGAAAACGCTCCCAAGTCAAAGCCTTTCACAGCCAAGAACGCGGTGAAGAAAGACGTCCATCCACTGTCCACAGTCAGAGAGAGAGAGAGAGAGAGAGAGAGAGAGAGAGAGAGAGAGAGAGAGAGAGAACGGGTACACGTCATGCATTTTCTGACAGCCCAAGGCAGGGCCACTCTGGACGTGGCCCCAAACGCCCTTGGCAGGAATGCGGTCCAGGAAAAACAAACGCGACCACTGTGCCATCATGTAGTTTCCCCTGACCACCAAGTCAGTCATGAAGAGGAAAAAGACAATGACACGCGTTGTTCATCGTGGGTGCCAAAGCCAGTAAGCCCCAGGCT
Source organism: Apodemus agrarius (assembly GCA_964023405.1). Lineage (NCBI taxonomy): Eukaryota > Metazoa > Chordata > Mammalia > Rodentia > Muridae > Apodemus > Apodemus agrarius. Next base: position 26,953,477 of record OZ030017.1, read on the forward strand.
GTGAAGAAATTCTATGTCAGAAAGACCAAAATCGATCAGGCTGGCGGGGAGGAAATGGCACAGGTCGGTCTGACTCCTGGTTGTGTTCCTTTGGATATTGCCAACAAGTCTGGGAGCTTTTACATGGAATCCAACTCCATTGACATCCATTTAAATCCTGCTGATAATTTTCATTTAAAAACAAAAATTTTAATTATGTGCATCAGCATGTTGACCGAGCTCAGGTGCTCACAGAGGCCAGAAGAGGGCGCTAGATTCCTGGCGCTGAGGTCAGAGATGGTCGTTAGCTAAGACACCCAGTGAGTTGGGTCCTTTGTAAGAGCAGGATACAATTGTAACCACTGGAGTTTCTTTCAGCCCCAAAGACAGATTTGTAGTTAGAGGTGCTAAGAATTGAACACAGGGCCCCATGCACTGAGCTACACTCCAAATAGCTCTTAATCCTAAGTACACATTATTCATCATTAAAACAAAACGAAAGATACCAAAGAGTAGCTGAGGAAGATACTGAATATTAATTAACCCCTGGTCTCCGCACATACACATACACACAGACATACACACATACACACACACACACACACACACACAGGAACACATATATACATGACTAAACACATATGCACATACACATACATTTGCTCTGACAGTCAAATGGCTAAACACATCAAAGCAGTTTCTTTTGCTTGGCCCTTTCTCCATGTTAATATTAATGCTGCCTTTCACGCTGGGTAGAAGACAATGCTTTTTGTCCCAGACCTGGCAGCGGTGGTATCGTAAACTTCAACACAGTGTGCATGCAGTACATGGTCTAATTCTGATTTTTCAAAATTCTGCTTCTCAGATTTTTACCAAAGCTAAAGCAGTCGTTTTCCCCCATGCCACTGGCCGCATCTGCAGGCTTGAAATTGAACCTGAGGGAAGAGAGACACAGAGGCCAGCTCTGAGCGTGGGTACAGAAGACTAGTGCCTTGCCAACACACAGGTAAAACACGAGAAAAATACAACCCCTTGTGAGGATGGAGAAGAGATGCATACCCTTTACAGCAATTTGCATCACTTTTGATTTAATGTGGGAGAAATGGGATTCTCCAGTAGCCGTCCCTGACATATTTGCATGAGATTCTTGCGCCATCCAGTGGATTTCTTGTGGAATTGCATCAACTGCTCGGACCTTAAATGTTTACATTCTGTTCCTTTTTGCTATTTGTATTAGACATATTTTATCTCTTAGTGTAGTTTTTGAAATAATCAACAAAGTCACTTATTACAAAAATACAAAGGAAGTGATTCTAAAACAAAATAAAATTTTAAAGCAAAAAAGTAGATAAAGCAAGGCAATGTGTATTTAAGGATACAAATATCCAGATCTGAATATTCCAGAAGATAAAGTTCCTTGATTCTAATGACGGATACATTAGAAATACAGCAAGCATGGATGCACCAGTTGGGATGGTACCATGCAGAGGTGCTGGCTGATGATGGACAGAGCCGATAGATACATCATAATGGGAATGGCGGAAGTCAAAGCGCGTTTAATCCTCACTGCCAGATGTCACAGCTTAGCAACTGCCTGAGCATTCTCAGTTGTTCTTCCACCCCACGCTGCGGATGCTCTGGTTGACTGGGAGCTGAGACTGACTGACACTGTCCAACCTGGAGACGGGGTCATGATGTCTGTCACTAGCCCGGGAAATGGTAAAAAAAAAATTTGAAATGTGAAGCATGGTTTCCGCTGAACGAACATCACTTTCACAGTGTTGTAAGTCACAGTCCTGGTACACAGAGGCATCATAAGTCAAAGAAGACCATCCGTACTGGTATGGAAGGAGCCCCTGGTTGTGTTGCTACAGGGTACCTGTTGCTGCTGCTGCCTCTGCTGCTGTTATTGGTGTTGTTGTTATTGCTACTCTTACTGTTGCTGTTGTTGTTGTTGCTACTGTAGCTGGTGCTGTTACTGTTATGAGTAAACATTGGCAAGGCTTCTCAGTGGGTGAAGGTGTCTGCCGCATAAACCTGCCAATCTGAGTTTGTGCCCTGTACTCCATGTCAGTAAAGATGGAAAGAGTGAACCAAACTGATTCCACAACGTCGTCCTCTGACCTCCGCATGTTCAAACGCAGTAATAACGTGATGACGGTGACGACAATGATGTCTTTAAAATGAAGCAGTAAAAAATGGTTAGACCTGGAAAATATCATCCTAAGTGAGCTAACCCAATCACAAAAGAATACACATGAAATGCAATCACTGATAAGTGGATATTAATGAGCCCAGAAGCCCTAAATACTCAAGGCACAATTAGCAAGTCAAATGATTCCCAAGAAGAAGAAAGGAGAGGACCCTGGGCCTGTAAAGATTGGATCCAGTTTTGTAGACCCAGAACAGAAAAATCGTGGGGGGGGATGATTGGGGAATAGTTGGGGGGAGAGGAATTATGGGATGTATGGTGGGGGGGGGACTGGGAAAGGGGAAAGCCTTTGGAATGTAAACATAGAATATAGAAAATAAAAATTAAAAAAATTATCCAGTAAAACAAAGAATTGTTTCTAGGTTCTTGGAACACTGAAGTTTCACCAAAAAAAGGCATTTGTGAACAAAGTTTATGGGGTGGGGTTGGGGGTGGGGAAGAACTGAATCTCCCGGACTGTTCACTGCATCTTAGGATATCTGCCAGCCCTAACATCCATCAACAGAAGCTAACAGGGAATAAAATGTTGTCACAAGTTCCTAAGGAGCCCAGAGGACAGAACCTGGCATAGATCCTAGTGACCTGGGGCCTCCTGCAAGTCTCTTAAGGAGTTCTCTGTGGCTTGAGGCTGTACTGTCTTCATGTCCTCTGTGTGGACACTGTGTTACGTTCCGTGGGACATGTGAACAGATATGTATTCACTCCAGGTAGGACACTGACGCCAGACCACAGAAATCATTTCATCGCCAAGCGGTGGTGGTGCACGCCTTTAATCCCAGCACCCAAGAGGCAGAAGCAGGTGGATATCTGAGTTTGAGGCCAGCCTGGTCTATAGAGAGGGTTCCAGGACAGTCAGGGCTATACAGAGAAACCCTGTCTTGAAAAAAAAATTCATCCAAGTCCAATTTGGTGATAATAATAACTTTATTGGAGTTACCTATAGGATCATGGGAAATTTATGGGCAGCTACTCCACCTAGGAATGTCCCCATTCTCCAGAAACTGTTAAGCACTTACACGTTTCAGGCAGAGAGAGGACTCATATCCCATGAACTCTGGCGAACACTCCTTGAGGCTTGTGAATCTCTTCTCCCCTTCACAGGGCAAGGCGAGTTGGCCCAATGCGAGGCCTGGTGCGGGTACTTGAAGCTGCTTTGGTTTCAAGACAGTACTGGTTGTGTCGTTTCCAAAGGACAGTGATCCTCCATCTTGAAACAGTTGGCAAGGCATCTCAGAGAACACAAGGATGGCCAAAAGAAAAGGGGGATTCTCAGAGCTCGAGCGTGATAGGGTAGACGAGGTACCAGGTGACGCTCTGGAGAGATGCTCTTAATTTTTACCCCAGCAACATGGAGGGAGGGAGTAATAGACCTTAAACCCGCAGATGATGACCACAGAGCTGATATCTTTAGCTCTGTGCTTTCGGTTCTCCCAGGCTGTGTTGTCTTCAGTTCCAATAGTCACTTGGGGAAGCTAAAGTATGTCTTAGGGATCTTCTTTTTCCCTGTAGGTCTTTGAAGCACAAGCCCTGGTTCTTAGTTCTGAACTCTGTGTCCAATAAAAACAAGCCCACACTCAATTGAGACAGCGTGCTCTTAAAAAAAAAAAATAGGCACGTTGACTCGAGACCAGCTGTTTGCTTGTGCCTTTCGGATGGCGCTGCGGATGGACACTGGAAGTCTAACTCCCAAGACTTGTTTAACAAGGGCTTTCATTTGAGTGGCTAACCACAGAGAGTGACCCAGGAAGAGAGTATGCTCTTTGTTAAACAGAGTCAGAAAGGCTGAGCTGAACACCGCGCTGCAGCCTTGAAAGTGCAGCAAATGTTCGTCATCGTCCCCAACTGAATTCTGGGTTCTTACCTCATCTTAGCTGGTGTCCTGGAAAAATACAAATATGGCTGATGTAAGGTATACACTGCCCAGTGTACCCCCACTTCTGATTCCCCTCCACTCTGAGTCTCCTGGCTGTGAAGCCTTTGTCCTTGAGCTCTGGTGGGAACATGGTGCTAGGCCTTCAGGCCCTGCCTGTGGTGGAATTTGCCACTGCTAGAGTGTGTACTTTCTCTTCTTTAGCTTCTGCCATAGAACTGTAGACTCCTTCCCTCCCTCTACGTCACTTGCCCTTTGGACTTTTCAGGCCTTTCTGAGCCACATATCCAAGACCTTCTCCAAAGCAGACATTCCCGGCCACTTTCCCTACACCATGAGGCGGTGGGAGAACACCCGGGATCTTTTAGGCTGCAGACTGCCCACACCATTCCAACGGATCAAGGTTTCTTTGAAGTCCCTGAAATTGAGCAAACGTTCTATTAGATTAGCTCCTCCTCTGGGACGTTTCCTGCTGAGGGTCTCAGCTTCAAGGCTTGTTGGCAAGAAGGCCCCTTGGAATTGCTCCACCCAAAACGGTCTCTGTTATCCCCAAGACTGTGCAAGAAGTGTCACTCTCCCCTAGCCCTGAAATGTTTGGTTTTGGTTTTGTCTTGTTAATCTCCTCAGTGTGTGGCCTGGCAGAAGTTCTAAAGACCGCAGATGACAGCCATCTCACCCTTGTCTTTGCTTCCCTGGGAGCCAGGGACAGTGTTTGTCACATTTCTTTTTATGCCAGAACTTGTAGGGGGCACCACTACTATCAAGTGGGTACCAGCCGGGCCTCTAACTAGATGCTCTCGGAGACAAAGGGATTGTCCAGGAAAGCATGTGCCTGCCCAGAACACATGTGAGGAACAGAACGCTGAAATGCCTCAGCTAGGAAAGTCCTTGCAGTAGGTTGACTAATCCCCATGTTCCTCCTGGTAGGAGAGAACCTGCAAGTTCCACGCATGCAACATAACATGGTTTGTACACACATACACACACACACACACACACACACACAATTAATTAATTAATTAATTAATTAATTAGCAGTTGGTGTCAAGTTTCAAGTGCACTTGGGTTTTTGCTCACCTAGAGCTCCTGGGGTGGCCATTTCAACAGGGTGCTTGGGACAGCGTTTCTGTTGGCCCACACCCTCTTCTCCTGCTACCTCAGGGATTCCTTATTCTATACAGTGTGGCAAGATGGACCCCCAAAACAGTTTTCCAGCCCTCCTTAGAGGAAGACTATGGAAACTGCAGAAACATCAGGGGTTGTGTGGTCCTCTGTGATTCTCTCTTGTTCTTTTACATTTCCTAGGGTGTAGAAGAGTGAAAGCTTGAAGGAGAGGAAGAGAGGGACAGAGGGACAGAGGGAGAAAAGGAGGGAAAGGGAGAGAGAGCACAAGCTAAGGGTGACAAAAGGACAGGACGGAGGGGACCTGAACACTGACGTAAGACCTAAACTCACACCCCAGGACTCCATATTGAAGGGGGAACAAGTATAAATGTGATTAAGTCAGAGTCATGAGATGTCTTTCTGTGCACCTGGACAGTGTCCCCACATTCAGAGATCTGGAATACAATCTGTTCTGTCGCTATGTCACAGTATAATAAGATGCCACTTGGAGAGCTAGGTTCCGAGTCACTGGCCAGTTGAAAAGGCGTCGGTCCATCCGTGTCTCCTCTCAGCGGATATCGCTGTCTCTAAAGTAGTCAAGTTCTTGTGCCATTCTACATCACTACAATGTGTCGTCAGGAAAATCTGCTCTCAAGGAGCAAGAGGGGTGCAGAAGTGCCCCCACAACACACATCTGCTTACAGCGGCTCCCGAGTCTGAAAGGGGGTGGAGCAGCAATCCATATTCATCAGGTTGAACAGTTTTTTTTTTTCTAGAAATTTCCTGTAGACTTCCTGACCATCCTTACTATCCGCAGTTAGGCCATCTACACAGCCCTCGATCAAATACTTGCAAAGGAGCACGGGACTGCCGTGAAGCGCTTAGAGCATGGCTTTCTCTATCAGGCTGCAGAACAGCCCGACAACGACGAGTCCAAGAACACTCCCGACTGGACCAGAACCAAACTAGGATTCTATTAATAAGAAATAAAAAAGAAAATGGCTCCTTGATAGGCACGCAATGGAGTCCTAATCAAGGGGCCAGTCTGGAAACGAAGAGGCAGACAACTATAAGAAGCAGTGGGGAAACTGCCTGTATACCGAGCATTGTACAAACATTCTCCCTAAGTGCTGGGCTTGAATGCCAGCCGATGTCCATCTGACTTTGCCCATCATGCCAAGCTGCTTTGAAAGATTCTTTTGGTGATAAATACCATACCATGACCCAAGGCAATCAGAGTAAGACATGCTTACTTGGTTTACATTTACATACCGTACGTAGTCCATCATTAAGGAAACTGCGCACAGGAACCGAAGCAGGAACCCTGAGGCAGGAACCGAAACAGAGGCCGTAGACAAGAGCTGCTTGTTGTTTGCGCCTTGTGGCTTGCTCGGCCTGCTTCCTTTTCACCGCTCAGAACCACCTGCCTGTGGGTGGGACCGCACACCGTTGGCTGGGCCTCCCACATAAATTATTAATCAAGAAAATACCTCACAGCTTTGCCTACAGACATTTCTGTCATCTGAGGGAGATGATCCCACAATTAAAGATACCTCTCCCCAAATGACGCTAGCTGCATCACTCTGATGAAAAACTGACCAGCACACAGGCATAAACTTTATTTGTGACCTGATTCGAAACCAAAAAAAAAAAAAATGGTCATGCGTTTTACACAGCAAGAGAGATATGAATGTTAAATATTTGACGGCATTAAAGAATTCCTGTTAACTTTTGGTGGGATGATGGTATTGTAGTCATTTCTATGGCAGTTAAGAAGTTCAGGTATAAGATGAAATAAGATTATGTACGAATTGAGAGCCACGTGGGGCTTTTAATACTATTCACTACTCTTACATATTATTCTTCGAACACATTTTTGTGGTCCCCAAAGACCCAGATTAAAATAAGCAGCTAGAATTGCCATGGTAACTGTTTCTAAATCTCCCTTTCCCCTCTGTTATTAACGACAATCTTTAACTTCTCTTTCCAATCCAGTCACCAGCGTCTTAACACTCCCACTGAATTAATCTGGCTCAGTAGATCACAGGAACCTATCACAAGGGTACCCCCAAAACTCCACTTGAGATTTCAGAAGCATATTGTCCAGAAAGCTCTCAACCTCACAATCAAGGGGAAACATCCGTCAAAAGAGAAATGGTGGCTCTCACTACGGGTCATTGTGTCCGACCTCCTAACCCAGGGTGTGAGCTGTGCTCAAGCTGCCTGCATCTAGGAAAGCTGGCTGACTGCCACTGACCACCAGCCTAATACAACCCCCACTGCTCCCTCTGGACAGGGCAACAGGTTTATCAGGACAGATTGGAGAAGCTGGGACACTCCAGCTTCCAAGTGAATACCCCTAGCCTCACAAATATAGTAGCAGGAGTCCTGGGGAATAGAGTAAGGAGAAATTCCTCTGTAGACAGCCAAGAACTGGCTAGCACAAGAACAGTTTTGACAGTTGTATCTCAGACTTCTCACAGATGCTCATCGGAAATTCTTCCTGGCTATCCCTTGAAGCCTTATTTAGAACAACAGTACTTATTTCTCATCCTAGAGCTGTTGGATGGATTGGTCTGACATTAAAATTATCTTCTGAGTAATCATAGTGGCTAATATTATGAAGTAGCTGCCAGGTCCCACTAAAACACTTCAACATGTCAGCCATTATTATCTGTCCATCAAGTCATTTTAAATGGTGACAGTGTTCAGGCTTTGGAGAACACGCTGCAGTCAGTTCACAGCCGCTGTAACTTCCGTCTCTGACAAATGCTCGGTTCACCTTATACGGTTGATCTTATAAGGTGATGTGAAGGCTGTTGGTCACATACCCTTACTGCGCTTGATGAACTGGGTTTTCCCCAACTCCAGTCCAGAAGCAAATCTGCAGTGGTGGGCTGTCTTAGTGAGGGTTTCACTGCTGTGAACAGACACCACGACCAAGGCAACTCTTGTAAGGCAACATTTAATTGGGGCTGGCTTACAGGTTCAGAGGTCCAGTCCACTGTCATCAAGGCAGCAGCATGGTAGGCAAGCATAATGCAGAAGGAGCTGAGAGTTCAACATCTCGTTCTGAAAACAGATGGGAGGAAACTGGCTCCCGGGGAAGCTAGGACGAGGGTCTAAAAGTCCACGCCCACTGTGAGACACCTATTCCAACAAGGCCACACCTACTCCAGCAAGACCTCTCTTCCTAACAGTGCTACTCCCTGGACCAAGCATATACAAACCATCACAGTAGGCATGATGACAAAGAAATTTTGTCAACTGTGGAGTGACCTCTTGCATTCTCTGCCATGCCCTCAGGAGAAGCTCAAGTCTCAGTTGGAAATGACAATCCAAAAATCAGATATGTGAGAGCTTAAGAGAAAAATCTTCCTTTTCTCCTCTGTGAAGTACCGCTGTAGCCTAATAGGGACAGAGTATGGTGGCAGAAGGAATAAATGAGGGATAAATTCAGTTTATGGAAGTGGTTCCCAACCCTTCTGATGCTGTAATCCTTTAAGATAGTTCTTCAAGTTGTGGAGTACCCCAACCATAGAATTATTGTTGTCGCTAGTTCATAACTGTAGTTCTTCTAGTTAGGAATCATAATGTAAATATCTGTATTCTTCCGTGGTCTCAGGCACCCCTATCAAAGAGTCAGTCGACCACACCCAAAAAGGTCGCGACACACAGCTTGAGAAACACTAGGGTTGAGAGGGTGGGAGAGTGTTTATAGAAGGCACAGGGTATTTGTTTACAAGGAAGAAGGCGGGGGCGACAGGGAGGAGTCCTGGCTGGGGCGGACAGCTTGCTCAGAATCAAGGGTTTGCTGAGAGGTTCTGGGGCTCTTGGGCTGTGTGTCGGTTTTGAGTTGAAATTGTGTCAGAGGAGCTGCAGTTTTTCATTTAACCACAAGATGGAGTCTTTGTCTTTTAAACCGGAGACCTTTCCCTTAGGTCTAGGGAGACATTTCAGTCTTTCCCTCTAGAAAGACATCTTGAAAGCTCTCTAGGGCTGCAGGCCGCAGGCAGAACCGAAGGGGCTGCCTTCCTGAAGCAGATGAAGGTGACTGATTTTACTTGTCTGTGGGATCATCGACTAAGGTTTAGTCCCGCACACTTTCGGGGTTTGGGGTAATATCTGCTGTGCTCTGTTTTGTGGGATCACTTTTCCTGTTTTTCCCAGACTGACTTCATTCAGCCTCTCGATTTTCAGACCAGTTCACTCTTCTCTTTTTTTTTCTTTTATGTTTAATTTGTTTCCGCATTCAGAAGCTAATTACTAAAATAAAATTATGCCCAAAGGAGGCATCTACAGATATACTGAGGAACAAGTCAATGAGGATACTTTCAACTGTTTAAAAATATTTATTATCTTGCAATTTAATACACAAATGCTATATACTTAGGGCATACCCGTATTCACCTTCCCACTTCTTGCAGGGCCCCCACAACCCCTTCCTAACTTATATCCGTTCTCCCTACCTGTGTACACATCCCTCCCTGTGTCTCTGTCTATCTCTTTCTCAACTCACACTGGGTGCAGTTATGTGCATAGGTGTGAGGCCCCATCTATTGGAACATGAGCCCCCTACCACAGGCCACACTTCCGAAGAAAAATTGACTCTCTCTCCACTAGCATTTGTCAATTGCCATTAGCTCCTTAACTAGGGATGGGCCCTCATGAGTTTTTTTTTTCCTCTCCATGCTGGGGTCTTGACTGTCCTGGCCTCACATCAGATTTGTGCCACACACGGCAGCTGTTGAGGCCTCGCTGCTTCCAAAAGACATTATTTTGCAGACTTCTGGCTCTTTCCATATTTTGGTCACCTTTTCCACCGTGTCCCCTAAGCCTCCGGGGTGGGGGTGGGGAGATGTAACACAGATGTCCCAATTTCGGCTGAACATTCCACAGTCTCTTGCTCTTTGCACATCGATCAGTATCTTAGTCGGGGTTTTCACTTCAGTGAACAGACACCATAACCAAGGCAACTCTTAGACAACATTTAGTTAGGGTTGGCTTACAGGTTCAGAGACTCAGTCCACTTTCATCATGGTGGGAAGCATGACAGTATCCAGGCAGGCAAGGGGCAGGAGGAGCTGAGAGTTCTCCATCTTGATCCAAAGGCATACTAACTCCCACGTGAGTAGGAGAAGGGTGCCAACCCCCATGCCCACAATGACACCCTTCCTCCCATCAAGGCCACTCCCTATGGGCCAAACATATTCCAACCACCACAGTCAGTACACCTAAATTAACTCCTCCTCACACTGAATTTGTGTTCCTTCCAATAGGCCTTCTAATGTGGGCTATAGGTATCAATGTCAAACAACAAGCAGTCAAACAAAAACAACAACCCAAAGTTTACACCCACCTAGTTGCACAGTCTGCTCTAATGCTTCCTGTTGCCCCAGACAGCCTTGTCTGCCTTCAGTTTGGGAATGGCTGGGGGCGGACTTTACCTGGAGGAGAAAAGCTATTATTTTGAGTTTTAGTAGGAATAAGGTATGATTTACTTAAGACTTGTCCCTGTCCACCAGACTGGATCACTTGAATGTCGTGGGGTTGAAACAATGGTTGCTGTTGGTCTTCTCCGCCCTTATTCTACACGCATGCCCAGACGCACCCTCCAACGCACCAGACACTGGCAGGCTGCAGTGCGATGGATGAATGATCCGGTGTGTGCCTGTGTGCCCAGCCGGCCAGGAGCTCCTTAAAAGTAACCGCCAGCTGTGTCTTATTCCTCCTTTGACTATTTCTAAATGCGCATCTCGCGTGGCATACCATGCCCAAAACTGGACCGCCAAGGATAAGAAACTCTGTTCTGGTGCTCAGATAATCCCAATTCTGTGTCTTTGGAGCTGCTGTCACTTTCCCATTGCCTGTTTGTACAAGCTCGCACGGAAAGAGCATCGTCTAGTTGGTCCTCCTAGCTCCTCCCTCTGCATCTAAGCAACCTCCCTCTGTGCCTGGCTTGCTCAAGATCTCCTCCACCCTGCGCTGTGTATAACCACCACTGACTTTGAAAAGTTTGTTCCGCCTTTCCTTTTAACACTGCAGTTGCGATGAGAACTTGCCAGAAACTGGCTAGGAGGGCCAGCCGAGGAAGGGAATGGCTGGTGGTGTAGGGCCCCCTGCCTGCGAGTGCGGCTCTCTGCAGGTGCCGGGCTCCTGGCATCGTGCAAAGCAAAGTGCTGTCACGACTCGGTGGCCAAGGTGATTAATTAGCGGCGTGGCCGTGCGGGGGCCGCGTGCTGGCCTCCACATCTGCCCCGTGACAGCGGGGGTCAATACACGGTGTCACTCCTTTCTCTCTCACTCCCTCCAAAGCCTAATTGGCTGTGACACGCAGGCCAGCTGTTGAGAGAGGTGGAGCGCAGCGGGGCGTTTCGCGGGACCCAGGCAGCTTCAGGTTGAGTTGCCTGCGGGAGAGCTTGGGGCTGATTCCTGCCTGGGGTCCATGCCTTTGTTCCAAGGTTTTGATCTTTGGTATCCCGTTTTTTTTTTTCTTCCTGGTGTCATCCAGACAAGGTCAGGAGATTACCGTGGAGGAGTTCTGAGGTCTGCAAAGGGCATGGAGCACGGTCATTGTCAAACAACCAGAAATCCTCTCTGAGACATACACTGAAGTCAGTGTACCAACCCCATTAATACTGGCTTCCTGCTTTATTCTAACACTGGAAGAAGTAGGCCGAAGCGGCTGGAAAAGAAGGGCAAGAGAGGGGTAATTTGCCATGTCAGGCTGGGGGGGGGGAGGGGTATCTGCCCCTCGGAATGGGCTTGACCCCAGGAAAGAACTGGAAATCCTAGCCAAGAGACCTAGTGTTGGCAAAATACAATGATTGTGCGCACAAGTGTGTGTGTGTGTGTGTGTGTGTGTGTGTGTGTGTGAGAGAGAGAGAGAGAGAGAGAGAGAGAGAGAGAGAGAGATTTCCACTTGCACAGGGATGGCTCTTCTGTGAGCCCTCTGTCCCTGCCGTGAAGCCGCTGTAGAAGACTTCGCACTCAAGCTAGGCAACTAACTCTTTGGCTTCATCCTTCCAACTTGTCTGTATGCAAGCAGGTGTATGTGTGTAGGCCAAAAGTTAGCTGCAGCTGCTTTTCCTCCTTGCGTTTTGAGACAGTGTCGCTCACTGGGCTTTACCAGTTATGATAAAGAGCTGTCCTGACAGTCTCGGGGATCTGTCTGCCTCCACCTCCCCGCATAGCTTTTGCTAACTGCGTCAGTCTTTTTGCTTGGGTGCTGGGGATTGAACTGAGGTCTGCATACCTGCATGGGAAGTACCCTACTGGCAAGTACTTTATCCCCACCGCCGCCGCCACTACTGCCATACCTGCTCCCTCGTTCAATAGCTTTTATAGGATCAGGCTGAAGCCACCACCATGACAGGCAGAGTGTTATAGAGCACAGGCAGGGGAATTCACGCAAGACACTGAAGCTGAAAACGGGTAGGGAAGCCCGAATTCCAACCCAGGTAAGAAGTCATGGAGGGAGACCCCAAGAGAATGAATCAAAGGCATGTGAGACGGGCATCAGTCAGGAGTCCCTGACAGAGCACCGGCAAAGGGCAGCATAGATCATTAAGACTCCTGATCTGACACCCCTGCTCAGTCCAGAACCCAGCCAAGACTAAGCAAAGAAGGACCGACTGAGTGCCGTGTGCAATTGCTCCCTTTTCTTATGGGATGGACTAGACCTTAAGACTGTCTGGAAGTCTAGCCTGGACCTACAAGCAGAGAGGGAGAGGCCTGAGGGTCCCATCAGCCAGTGGGTTAGTAATAACCTCATTAGGAGGGAGAGACTTTGTGGCGCAGGTAACAGCAGTCACCATTGCCAGCAGCCCTGCAGCTGACCGCCCTGTCAGCAGCTTGAGAGGCTATAATTACTCGTGCGGGGGAAGCTCCTGCCTCACACCTCCCTTCTCATTAGCCCCCTGCAGGGCTGCCACCTTAGCAGATGAGGATGTGTTGCTGGGACTAGCTCCACCAGCAGGTGGCGCTGGTCTTTCCCAGTGGCCGGGACAGTGTATGATTCCAGTCCTTGAGTCAGGAAACTAAAGGTAGGAAGAGGAAGATTCAGCCTCTTCTATACCTCTCTCAGGTCCAAACATTCTGACACCCCCACTCTATAGAAAGGAATCCATCCACTCTTTGTAGATGTCCATCAAAGGATAGGTCGGCAGATGTACCCTTCATGGTTAAGGGTGCACCTTTGTCATGGTTCATTAGCACATATTTGGAGAGTGCATGGTGGACAGGAGTGACACATCAAAGAACAAAGGAGAATGTCAACACAACAGTACCAAGAGGCATCCCGAGGCTGATTGAGTAGTTCTTGGGACAGGTGGAAGGAATGAAACGGAACCAGAAAGTTATTCTGTGCCAAACACCCAGCCTCTGGTGTGTTATGCACTAGAAACTAACTCAGATGTATCCCCCGACTTGAACGAGATCGCGATCCACCAGAGAGGCAATGGCTGAGCTATTCCAGGCACACAGAGCAGGGATACCAGCCCGGCAAGGCAAGAGAGAGGCTGCCAGTACCGAAAGAGCAGCGGCAGCGCAGAGGAGAGGAGCATTGTGGGTAGGACAGTGGAGCGAGCATATCCCCACCTGTCCAGGAGACAGGGAGGTCAGTCGGCCAAGTCTGTAGTCAGCTGACTGTCTGGCTTTGTTTCTCTTGCTTGCCCTGAGAAGGAGGCTGTGGCGTGCGACATCAGAAAGCTCCAGCAGGCTCTCTGCTGCCTCCGTCCCAGCCGCCACCTCCCATCTTTCATTTTCTACTCCACAGTTTCAGTTAGCTACAGAATGAGTGCTCTTTCTTTTTAAAGTCTGTGCTTCATCCATTTAACTAAAGGACTTTATGTGAAGAAAGTTTGTTTTTGCAAAGTCAATGGGGAGAGGGGAATAACCAATTATCTGTTTTTAACGCCCATTAACAAGAAACAAATATCGATTTCCAGTCATCCCCACCATAGACATCATCTCCAGGGGGAAAAATGTAAAAGTTGTATTTATTTTTTTCTTTTTTTTTAATTTTTATTTTCTATATTCTATGTTTACATTCCAAAGGCTTTCCCCTTTCCCAGTTACCCCCCCCACCATATGTCCCATAATTCCTCTCCCCCCCTGCTATTCCCCACTCATCCCCCCCACACACACAATTTCTCTGTTCTGGGTCTACAATACTGGATCAAAAGTTGTATTTAATGAACTAAGCAATAGTCTGGGCATCCAGTGGGCACAGCCTTCTTAAGTCCTTGGGTTAGAATCCTCCGAGGGCAGGGTGCCGTTCAACAACTGTGCTGGCGAAACGACACCTGCTTTCTCGGATACCTCAAGGTCACTCAGGGGAAGTGTGAGGACGGAGACGTGAAGGTGGATGAGGTGCAACTTTGTGAGAGACAAGATGATGGCTGAGGCTCCACCACCTGCTAAGCACTTCCACCTGCCAGGGAGCTCTGCGGGGCTGCGGGGCTGCGGGGCTGCGGGGCTGCCGGGGGCTGCTGTCCATAGCAGTCTGTGTACATACCGCTAGCTTTCCTTCACTGAGATCTGGCTTGCCTCTCTGAGTCTGATATTTGACTCGTTTTATATTTCCCTAAAACGGTGATATATTTAGTGATAGGCTAGACCCTCGGGACACTTGATCTAATAATAAATCACTAAAGTTGAAAGGATTCATGCTGGGGAAAAGGCTCCGTGTTTTGTTTTGTTTTTTAAGGCTTGCTGTGTTTGAGGTCCCGAGTTTGGATTCGTTGGATGACGTCCTGGGTTTGCTGGTGTGACGTCTTGGGTTTGCTGGGTCAGTCAGGCACCTCCAGGTTCCCAGGGGTCCCACACCTGGAAAGAGGATCAGCTTTCTTTCTTGTATCTTTCAGGCGTCTCTGAGCACTGAAGCTCTTTGGTCTGACATATCCTTCCGCGGGTATCTCACAGAACTTGGGCTCCGCCCACTGCATGCGGAGCAACTGCTGCTGGCCAGTGATAGTCTGAGGCTCAGCGTTTTACAAGATACTTCGATTTCTGAAGCCAAAAGAAGAATTATTTTACCACACCCACAGGACAGGCAGACAGCAGCGCCATCGGTGTCTCTGAAATCGTGTCACGTGGATGATCACCTACCTCAAGCAGCAGACCCATCCCAGGCTTTGGTGGCTGTGGGCTTAGATAGAGACCGACTAAGCTGTAAACACCCAAAACGTGCCTCTTTGATGTGGGAAGCTGGAACATCTCCACTCACAAACCACAAACCATCGGTGATGGAACAACTTATTTAAGAAAAGGGGGGAAAAAAGAGAATAGGAAAATGGCCTTTTGAAATGTAAGCATGTCAAGGCAAGCACCGCGTATGAACACCGGGAAGTCATAAACAGGAATCAAATAAATGCCCTATGCCATATCTCTCCCATACATACCTGAAAGCAACAGTATAAACGACCTAGCTGCAGCATGAGACCTGGCTGCGTTCATGCTTCTTTGTTGAGGGAGTACTCAGTGCCTGCTGTGTGCTACATACCTGTGCACAGAGAATCAAGAGACATGAGGCGAATATGATGTGGTTAGTCTTACCAGAAGGGAGTTAGAGAGTTTATACATGTACTGGCTGGTTTTGTGTGTCAACTTGACACAGGCTGGAGTTATCACAGAGAAAGGAGCTTCAGTTGGGGAAATGCCTCCATGAGACCCAGCTGTGGGGCATTTTCTCAATTAGTGATCAAGGGGGGAGGGTCCCCTGTGGGTGGCACTATCCCTGGGTTCTATAAGAGAGCAAACTGATCAAGCCAGGGGAAGCAAGCCAGTAAGAAACATCCCTCCATGGCCTCTGCATCAGCTTCCTGCTTCCTGACCTGCTTGAGTTCCAGTCCTGACTTCCTTTGGTGATGAACAGCTGTGTGGAAGTGTAAGCTCAATAAACCCTTTCCTCCCCAAGTTGCTTCTTGGTCATGATGTTTGTGCAGGAATAGAAACCCTGACTAAGACAATAGAGATTTTATATGTCTATTCTGAAGTTATCATTGTATAATCAAGGCAAGGACTCTTGTAATACCCAACCATCCCACTGGTGCATGAAGAAACTGAGGCCCAGGGAGTCTAGGGCATGGCTAATGCTACACGTTTCTTGGTAACAAAGGGTCTCTTCCTCTTGGTCTTCATCAAGTCTCCTCTATACATTTAGAACACAACCACAAAGAGTGGCAAGGAGAGGACTGAGGAGGCTTAAAAGAAAAGGTCCCGCCGGGTGGTGGCGGCGCATGCCTTTAATCCCAGCACTTGGGAGGCAGAGGCAGGCGGATTTCTGAGTTCAAGGCCAGCCTGGCCTACAGAGTGAGTTCCAGGACAGCCAGGGCTACACAGAGAAACCCTGTCTCAAAAAACCAAAAAAAAAAAAAAAAAAGGTCCCGAAAAATGAGGTACTTGGACTGCATCTTTAAAAATGGGCAGAGTTTTGGTGGGCTGAGGTTGCCCTGCGGATGGAGTGTTTGAGAAGAGTGGCGTAGAACACAAAGATTTAAAAATAAGTGGGTATAGGATGGATTTGGAGTAAAGGAAAAAATGATACAATTCTAAGATGTGCAGTAAAGAGAAGACATTTTTAATGAAAAAAAAAATAGATGCAAGACACTGGACAGCCCAGAGTCATGGAGGACTAAACCAGGTAAGGGCAGCATGGTCTGAGCCGTGTGCAGTAGCCACGGAGGTCACTGAGATTTTGGTAAAGGTGAAGCAGACATGCAGAAGGAGGGCAGGTGTCTTGTTGGGGTGAGATGGGAGGGATTCCAGAGATTTCAAAGAGGAAGCCTTGCTAGAGTGCTCCGGAGGAAGGCTGCCTAGACCCTGCACAAGCACCTCTAGAGCAGTGAGTGAGGGTGGCCAAGTCTCCCTTGGGTCAAAACGGTTAGTGTTAAACTGGAAGCTCAAGTGCCCACTGTCAGTTCCTCTCTGTAAAGAGGGCGTGGTGTGTGGCTGCTGAGAAGCATCAAGGAAAGGGAAGAGACATCAACTTCTGTCCGGCACTCTCCTGGCCCGTGTGCTGATGGGAACCTTGGGCAGAAATGATCCCCTAAATGCCTGGATTTAGCAGAGTGCACAAAGGATTGATCTGTGCTGACCTCTCCCTGGACGGGGCAGCATCGGGATAAATATTCCATATTCCTTCCTCTTTAAAGTGCACCTTTTCTCTTGACATCAACGGGTGTCTTAAACTGCTGGGTAATGGTTCACAGTAGAAGAGCTGGGCTTTGCTATGGACAATCGAGTTCTGTATGGTTGGCATTCCTACCTTCTAAGACTTTTCTTGTTATCATTTGCAACACTGTTTTGCCCCCGAGGCAGTAGCATTCATAAATGGTAGATCTTTGCCATAATCCCATATTTAAGTATAAATGAATAATTTAGGGATCTGCAGAGATAATGCAGCCAGCAAATGCTTATCACACAGCCATGAAGACTCAGGCTTGACAGAGTATGTGTAACAAAAAAGCCAGGGGCGGAGCACGCCCATCATTCCTGTGCCCAGAAGAAGGAGAAGGGCTTGGGGGACCTCTGGGAAACAACCAGCCTAGCTTCCTCTGTGAGCCTCAGCCCCCCAGCAGACATCCCAGTTGCAAAAACAAAACAAAAACCAAACCTAACCAAATCAACCAAAGCACAAACTCAAAGAAAAATATGCTAAGGTGAGAGGCACACCTAAGGCTAAGGTCTGGCCTCCATGTGCACCTGTGCACACAGAAAATGTACACACAGACACACACACAGACACACAGACACACACACACACACACACACACACACACACACACACTTGCAGGCTACACAATAATCATAACAAAATATCCTCATGCTTCTAAGTATGGGGTCCTTTGTACCGCGTTGTTGATGCAGTTGCACAGGATGAATGTCACAGGTGTCTGTGGTGAGGGCTCAAAACTGACCGCAGTGACCTGTGAGCCTCCCGCCCCTGTGCTTTTGACTCCTGCCATTCCTGCCCAGTGCCATTCCGTCATAGCGCACACCCACCCCCTCTCTCAACAGCATCTTCATTGCAACGCCAACAAAGCTGTGACAGCACCTCCTTCCCTGGGACCACCAGGCTCCCCCATGCAGCTGAGAGGGGGGAAGCAGAGCCGAAGGACTCAGCCTTACGTTCAGAGGATAACATCAACACCTTTTCTCATGGATTCAAAGGTAATGAGAGGAGAGAGAGAGAGAAACCCGCATTGAAGAAGCAAAGTGAGAGGAGAACAGAAGGTGTCGGGATCATCTCGCCCAGCGCTGACGGATGCTCTATCGCACTGAAGAGCCACATGGACGCCCCGGCTGTTTTCGTGTATGAAGAAATCAGGTGTGTACCTCACAGTCATAATTAAAACCTCTCAGTCAGAGGCTATAGAGAGATTAGTTGTCACATTGTGTTAAAGGAATCCTTGCCTTATTCCCTAGAAGGGGACAGACTGCCTGCGGTCTTGTCATCTGTTCCTGTGCTATAGCAGTCCTCCGCCAGAATGCCCCACTGACAGATTCTGCACGCTGAAGCCCTTTGGAACTGGGGAGGCTGTGCCCATCCAATAGGAGAGATAACATACCATAGCCATGTGCCTAGCTACTCTCACCCTGCGTGCTAACAACCACCCACCATTTGCTTCAGCTAAGACTCTAAATCCTGCTTAGAAATCCTTACCCTTCCAACTCATTCTTCAAAAAGACAAGCTGGAGACTCGGATGGGCAGGCAATGGGGCATCTGTAGAACAGAGGAAGGGAAAGACAGAAACATGGCCAGGAATTAGGGTAAGGGAGCTTCTTGTCCCCAGCAATAGCAAGCACCAGAGAGCTGTATACATGCCCCAGACATCCTCATCTATTCTAAACAAGTAGAGCAGGTGGGTGGTCAGCAACTGAAGGGGTAGTTTTTCTTTTCACACATCCTATTGACTCAATCAGTTTTTTTAAACAAAACTTAGGAAGAAATAATAAGCAAAATAAGCTTTTTAGACCTGACTGAACTGACTGCTGTTTTCTGTTTTGATTGATTTAATGAGCCAAACTCTTGTCCCTACCCAAAAGAATTCAGAGCAACCATCTGAGGAGCCCATGGACACCTGTCCGTCACCTGGGTGATGTGTATTGTTTATTATTACTAAATTCATCCTAGTATTGTATTTGCACATGTACCTTTGCCTAAAACCCACTTGTCTTTGCTAACATCAAGAAAGAAAAAAGACAGGTTCCAGAATCAGGAGCAGAACTGAAGGACCACATGGATGTAAGGCAGCATATTTTAAATCATATATCTGAAAAGGGTCTGTATCTATAATATTTGAAGAATGCACAAAACAGGATTTTAGAAAGACAATGTAATTTTAAAATGATGAAACAACCTAAACTGCATCCTTTAAAAGAAGGCGTGTACATGATTGACAGTAACACGAACAACTGGTCTCCATCACTAGCCACCAAGACAAAAAAAGTCAGCACCTGTGAAATACTGTCGGCATGGCTGGAATAAAAGGACAACAAATATCCACTAGTTTGTGGCAATATCAGAAGCCTCATATGTGACTGGTGGGATTATACATGGTATGCTCCCTTTGATCAACAACCAGACAGATCTTCACAAGGTTGAAAGATACAGTTTGATCCAGCAATTCCAGTCCTAGGTATGTATTCAAGAGATGAGAAAACTCATTCACACAGGACTCGCACATGGATGTTCATAGCAGCATCATTCATAGACCCCAGGTGGAAGCATCTCAAATGCTTGATACCATAAATTGATAAGCATGTCATAAAATATGCTATAAAATAAATATCTATAAAATAAATATTATTTGGTTGTAAGAAGAAATGGCAGGCAAATACATGGACTAATACAAACTAATACAGGGACGAGACTTGAAAAGAATGAGCCACATGAAAGAGATCTTCCCCCAAGTTCACCTATTGGATGATTCTAGTTCATACAATGTTCAAAACAGGGAAAGTTATAGAGACAGAAAGCAGTATTTCCAAAAGATAAAAGTAGGAGAAACTGGAGTTAGTCTTTTAATGAGATGAGTTTTAAGGAACAATTATTAAAATATTTTAAAAATTGATTATAAAGATGGTTATACAACTCTGAATATCTTAAAGACATTAAAGTCAAGAACTTAAAGACATTAAAGAACTTTACTTTTAAAATAGATGAACTTTGTGATACATTAAATATATCTCAATTAAAAAGGAAGAGAAGACAAGAAGGTGTGTGGGAGGGAACGTCATCTGTCTGTTTCTCAGGGCCAGGACTAATCCCACTCTTATCTCCTTGTACTAAGATCAACTCCAAGTGGATCAAGGACCTCCACATAAAACCTGACACACTGAAACTAATAGAAAAGAAACTGGGGAGGACCCTGGAGGACATGGGCACAGGGGGAAAGTTTCTGAACAGAACACTAATAGCTTATGCTCTAAGATCAAGAATTGACAAATGGGACCTCATAAAATTACAAAGTTTCTGTAAGGCAAAGGATATGGTCAGAAGGACAAAACAGCCATCAACAAATTGGGAAAAGATCTTCACCAACCCTACATCTGACAGGGGGCTATATCCAATATAGACTAATCCCTTATTCTCCACAGAACAGTCATTTATGCATCCGAGCTGGTGATGGAGAGCACCTCAGTGAAGGTTTTCCTTCCTTAAAATGTAAGCCTTTCTCTTAGAAAGCATCTTGATGTGACTATACAACCAGGGAAAGCAAAATGTTATGAGAAATGAGTGTTAGGTGCACAGGACACCCAGGGCCACCGCAAGGCCAGTATGATGGGGAACGTCATCCCACAGTGACTTAGGCTTGAGTAGAAGCCACCTGTTGGCTTCTACCTGTTATCAGAGAGCCCTGGATTTGTTTGCCTTCATTAAGCTATGGCCCACTGATTACCATAAAGCAGGGGGCTCCCCACAGTCCAGGTTTTGCTGCTAAAGTGTGCCTGTTGAGAAACTGGATTCTACCTGGTCGCCCAGAGATGATAAGACTCAACAGTGAAAATGACTCCAAGAGATTCTAGTTGACCCACGATGTCCCTTCTTCCCTGGTGTCACAGAAATCCTTTCAGCTGGTAACCTGGCCACTCAGTGTGGCCATCTGTGAGCCACGTTGGCCAGTGTAACGTGAGTGGGACCGGAATACTTCAGGGACCATCAAGAAGATCAGGGGCATGCTCCATACTTCAGGGACCATCAAGAAGATCAGGGGCATGCTCCTTGGGCATTTTGAAAGCCCCGGAGAAAACAACCACTTTTACTCACAAGAGAATACTTTTAAGAGGACAAAGCTACCCTACTAGTACCCATAAATAAACACCATCACCCTAGCACATGTAAGCTAGTGCGTTCTGAGATCTTTCTTAAAGCGATTTATATAACTAGACAGACATGTGCACAAGGCTGAGTAAACTCCATGCCACTTTGCTGTCCCCATGGTCTACATACCCCCCTATTGTCTCCCCAAGGAACTCTCTATATCAATCTACCCAGCATCCTCTTCATGTCCCTCGCTGAAAGTCATGGGTGTTAGAAATTCTTTGGTCAGATCTTATAGAACATTAGCTGATTGTTAACATGGAGGAGTTGGTTAGAGGATCACTAAAAATGATACAAGCATCCAACAAACATTGCACACAAGCACTCAGGAGCTACTTCCGACCTATCTTTTAAAAGCACCGAGAGCTTCATCCTGTTGACAAGTGGTTGTAGCTGTGGAGGCTGCCCTGAACCTTGGGGATGATAGTTACTTTCCAGAACAATGGAGCAGAAACCTAGATGAGCCTGCTCCCTTGGCAACCTCGTGGAACTGTTCTGTGAGCCTGGAGAACCTGAGTCCAGGCTCTGTTCTATCAGTGATACTGTATGCATCCATTGTTGGATTTTATGGAGGACATAGTGTTGCTTGGTTCACACTGATTAAGAGGTGAGCGATTAATAGGGTCTGCAGAGTAATTCACTTCTGTAGTGAGCAGAGGATTCCAACAAAACAGCCAAGATCTCCTTCAAGGGTGCATCTTCCAAGGGACAGAGAGGTGTGGTGACTATCTCTGTCCACAGTAAAGTGACCCGATACACAAAAACCGCTGAACACAGTCTCACTCTCTGTAGGTAATGAAAACTATTGATATTTTTTTCCGTTTCTGGATTTTCCACTGCTTGAGTTTTATTTTTGCTTGTTTCTTGAGTCTCATGTAGCTGAGACTCAAAACTTCACGTAGCCCAAAGCCCATCAATCTTGAACTCGCTGTCCCTGGAATGTCAGGCATATGTGCCATGCCCTGTTACACAGGGATAAAGTAAAAGCTTGGCTTTCATGGGCGCCTGTCAAGCGTGCTACCAACTGATCGGCATTCCTGTCTCTCCCGTTCTGATTTCAAAACACATTGTCAGCTCAACAAAAGCAAGGTAGTATTTCATTCAATAGTTTGGGACTTCATTAACCTCAAATAACTTTCCTATTTGCTACATAATGATTACTTTGGCTTCATTATTCAAGCCCCACGAGTAGCTGAACTAAAGCTATCTCAAGAGAACATGCCGCTAAATATCCTTGGTTATGGATGAAGCAAAAAATGGAGTTGTGTAGTTACCAAGGTCCAAGTCAGACGAAATCCGAAAATTGGTTAAAAAAGCCATGTGTACTGGCTGGTTTTGTGTGTCAACTTGACCCGAGCTGGAGTAACACAGAGAAAGGAGACTCCCTTGAGGAAATGCCTCCATGAGATCCCTCTGTAAGGCATTTTCTCAATTAGTGATCAAGGGTAGGAGGGTACTGCCCATTGTGGGTGGTGCCATCCCTGGGCTGGTAGTTTGGGGTTCTTAAGAAAGCAAGCTGAGCAAGCCAGTAAGTAACATCCCTCCATGGCCTCTACATCAGGTCCCGCTTCCTGCCTTTTGTGAATTCCAGTCCTGACTTCCTTTGGTGATGAACAGCAATGTGGAAGTGTAAGCTGAACAAACCCTTTCCTCCCCAACTTGCTTCTTGGTCATTACTTTTGTGCAGGACTAGAAACCCTGAGTAAGACAAATTGGTACCAGCATAGTGGGGTATTCCTGTGACAACCTGACCATATTTTGGTGAGGACTGTGGAAGGACTTTGGAACTTTGGGCTAGAAGAGCCATTGGGATATTAAGAGCTCTGTGGGATATTCTGTAGGAGTTTAGAAGATGATTCTGTGGTTTTGGTTAGTTGTGACTAATGAGATACCAGAACTATTACAGCAAAGCCTTCGCATTGCTGGACTTATTGATGCTGGTTAGCTGGAACTAAGAAATTAATGGTGAATAAGAAGAGGCCATCATCATTGAGGTGAAATCTTCTGGGAAGTGTTTTCTGAGAGCATAGAGGCTGTGTTCCAGAGATAGCCAAGGTTATACCTTGTGCTGTGGCTGGACTTGTTAATGTGTAAGAGTCACCTAGATGATACTGGTTTTTAAGGTATGAGGGATTATAAAGAACAAGCAGCTGAGGCTCGGGACTATGAGAGGCCACCGAAGGCCATTGGTGAAGTTATAGCCTCAGTTGCAATTGATGGCCCAGGAGTGAAGAGGTCATACAAAGGAATTGAGGCTTGGCACCGTGAAGAGAGCCTATGAGAGGCTACTGATGAAGCCTAGTTGTAGCAGAAGACATCAGTGGTCTGGAGATGCCAGTACCATGAGCTGACCACCAAGAACAGCAGCAGCAGTGGAGTACAGGCATCTGGAGCCTAGAAGACAAGGTGTGTGCTATAAAGAGTGGAGCTGGAGGAGTGACCCAAGCCCTAGGAGGAATCCAGAAAATCATGAGTGGATCTCAGACATTGAACAGTTGGAGTTTTACTTTTGATTGTGACTGTGCCCTGATGTTTTTCCCTCTTGAAGGAAAAAAAAGTAATTAGTGGAGCCCACAGTTAAGAGACTTTGAATTGTAAAAATACTTTGAATTTTAAGAGATTGGATATTTTAAAGGGATTGAAATTTTAATATGTAAGAATTGTAAATAATACTTTTAAAGTTATTCAGATCTTGGGGATGAATAAGAAAGTAAGGGTTGAGGCTTAATAGTGATGTGTTTATGTGTTAAGTTAACAAGGGGTCAATTGTACTGGCTGGTTTTGTGTGTCAACTTGACACAAGCTGAAGTTATCACAGAGAAAGAAATAAACCCTTTCCTTCCCAACTTGCTTCTTGGTCATGATGTTTATGCAGGAATAGAAACCCTGACTAAGATACCATGCATCTCCTCCTGAGGAAAACTCCACTTAAGCTCCCCTGAGATGTAGTGTAGAAGATATTTTGATAGAGCATCCAGAGAAGACAAAAATGAACAAGAAGAAAAAATTCATGAAATTCTTAGAGAAATGGATGGAGCTGGAGATCATCATACTAAATGAGGTAAACCAGTCTCAAAAGAATACCCATGGTATGCACTCACTGATAAGTGGATATTAGCCTAGAATCTTGGGACACCAAAGACACAATCCACATACCAAATGATGTCTGACAAGAAGAAAGGAATGGACACTGGTGCTGGAAAGGGTCAAAGCATCAGTGTAGGGGAATACCAGAACAGGGAAGTGGGAAGGGGTGGATGAGGGAACAGGGGGAGGGAAAGGGGCATGTGGGACCTTGGGGGGAGGGCAGGGAACCAGAAAAAGGGAAATGAAATGTAAATATAGAATATATCCAATAAAAATGTTTAAAAAAGAAAAAAGAAAAAAATCCATTTATTTTGTCATGTTTAACTGTTGGGATGTTTCATTGTATCATTTAACCAGTCTGAACTAATACTAATTTTAGTCACTCGGAATTCTGAATTTCTCACTGACTGGGGCAAATGGCCATATTATTATTACAACCTTTGTGCATAGCCATAGACCTCTGTTAGAAAATATTTGGAGTTGATAAGCCCAGTTTGGATTTTAAAGTCCTCCATGAAGCAAACTCTCAGAAAGGACTAAGAACATTGTCTGAGTTTCTTTGCATGGTGGAGAATACTAGGCGTTATGTTTTAAGAGTTTGAGAGTCCTGAAGCCAGCTGACTAGCATGAAGAGTGAATTGTTGGGGCAGACAGCAAATGAGCCTTAGGCCGGATGGAAAGATTTCATAGGAATGCTCCTAACGGCTAGAACTTTTAGCAATGATCATTCGGCTGTCTGTTCATTTCCATGAGCCACTGCCTTCCCCCACCCCCACCCCCACCCCCACCCCCTACCCCCCAGCTTTAAGGTATTATCTGACTTATGAAAACAGATGCCATCAGGCAAGACATGACATGGTGCACAGAACATGAGACAAGCAGCATCTACCAGCTCAAAGGGTGTGAGGTCTTACCACGCTGTCCTCCCTGTGAATAACTCCCCAGCCTTCTCCTACCTGGACTCTTACACTAGAGGGAAGAAGAGGGAATGCGGAGAGCACAGGAGGGAAACAAAGTAACACTTCCCCCCCGCCCTAGAACATGAAGCAGCGAACTGTTTCCGCTCCATTCCATATTATAAACAGCTGATTGAAAACTGACAAACCATTTTAATAGCCCACGATTGCATTAGAGTTTGATGTGAAAACTGTCACATCTGCTTTCCCCTGTGATCTCTCTTTGAATAAAGCCCACGCTGGAGGCTGGCTAGGGAGATGGCTGAGTAGGCAACACTCATGTCACACGTGTGTAAAAACCGGAGTTTAGATTCCTAGTGCACATACAAAAGGCAGTGTGCTGGTAAGTGTCTACAACCCTAGCATTGATGTTGGTGATGGAGACGGGGTCTCTGATGCTCTGGTCACTCAGTCAAGTTTAATCAAAGGCTGGTGGAAGACGATCAGGGAAGACATACATCAATCTCTGGTCTAACACACACACACACACACACACACACACACACACACACACACATGCCTGCTCTTTAAAAAAAAAAAGGATATTTCTGAGGCTGAGGACTAACTCCATAATAAAGGGTACTGACTGCACTTGGAAAGAACCCAGGCTCAGTTCCCAGCACCAATACCGTGGTTCAAAACAGCCTGTAATTCCATTTCCTGAGGATCTGATGTCCTCTTTTGACCTTCAAGGGCTCCTGCAGGCACATGATACACATAAGCTCTCTCCCTCTCCCTCTCCCTCTCCCTCTCCCTCTCCCTCTCCCTCTCCCTCTCCCTCTCCCTCTCCCTCTCCCTCTTCCTCTCCCCCTCTTTGTGTTTGTCTATCTCTCACACACAGAATCAAATAACAACTAAACATTTTTAAGAATCAAGTTGTTTTCTTCAAAAGAATCATTTAAAGTTTTATTCTCAAAGCTGAAATAATTTTCAGATCTCTTTTTTAACAGATCAGTGAATAAGTCAGCTCAGAAAAATTAAATTTCTGGCATAGCTGGCTGAATAGTCAGGGACCAGAACCCAGCTCCCATGACATGGGGTCGTTTCTTGTTATCATCATTTTGTGGTTTCGCTAATGAGTAGACTGTGTCCTTTCATAGTGTCAAGGTTAATGAGATATGGAGAAATATTTTATAAAGATTTTTGCTTACCAGGAAGATCCTCAAAATACACTTATTTGTTTGTTTACTTGCTTATCCATTTATTTTAAATGATTGATCATTAATATTCCATCAATACTTTCATGTATTCCTCCCAAGAGTGCAGACAGGCCTGTGAGGCCAAATAAGAACACCTCTGCTGCTCAGAGGAATCCACCAGGAACCCTCAGGACACAGGAATCCGAGGGCGGTCTGGGACTGGAAGCTTCTGATTTCTCTCTGTGCCCAGAACTGATCCTGGGCCACAGAGCTACATACACGAATACTACCAGGAGAGAGCTGGTCCCTCAGGAGTGCCTACATACCTGTAAGCACAGAGTTGACCCTGTACCACAGCTCTCCATACCTAAATTCTCTCCTCATGGAGAGAACTGGTCTTCCAGGAGTACTGACACAAGCTTGCAGGAAGGACAAGCCAAAGTCAGAGACAGCAAGACCAGCTAACACCAGAGATAACCAGATGGTGAAAGGCAAGCATAAGAACACAAGCAACAGAAACCAAGGCTACTTGGCATCATCAGAACCCAGTTCTCCCATCACAGCGAGCCCTGGTTACCCCCAACACACCAGAAAAGCAAGACTCTTATTTAAAATCACATCTCATAATGATTAGAGGACTTCAAGAAGGATATAAATAACTCCCTTAAAGAAATACAGGAGAACACAGGTATACAGGTAGAAGCCCTTAAAGAGGAAACACACAAAAAACTTAGAGTTATAGGAAAACACAATCAAACAGGTGAAGGAATTGAACGAAACCATCCAGGATCTAAAAATGGAAGTAGAAACAATAAAGAAATCACAAAGGGAGACAAGTCTGGAGATAGAAAACCTAGGAGAGAAATCTGGAGTCATAGATGCAAGCATCAAGGACAAAATACAAGAGAGAGAAGAGAGAATCCCAGGTGCTGAAGATACTATAGAAAACATTGACAAAACAGCCAAAGAAAATGCAAAAATCTCTAAACCCAAAACATCCAGGAAATCCAGAACACAATGAGAAGACCAAACCTAAGGATAATAGGTATAGAAGAAAGTGAAGATTCCCAACCTAAAGGGCCAGTAAATATCTTCGACAAAATTATAGAAGAAAACTTCCCTAACTAAAGAAAGAGATGCCCATGAACATACAAGAAACCTACAGAACTCCAAATAAATTGGACCAGAAAAGAAATCACACAATAATCAAAACACCGAATGTACTAAACAAAGAAAGAATATTAAAAGCAGTAAGGGAAAATGGTCAAGTAACATATAAAGGCAGGCCTATCAGAATTACACCAGACTTCTCACCAGAGACGATGAAAGCCAGAAGATCCTGGGTAGATCTCATACAGACCCTAAGAGAACACAAATGCCAGCCCGGGCTACTATACCCAGAAAAACTCTCAATTACCATAGATGGAGAAACCAAGATATTCCATGACAAAACCAAATTTACACAATATCTTTCCACAAATCCAGCCCTACAAAGGATAATAGATGGAAAACGCCAACACAAGGAGGGAAACTACACCCTAGAAAACTCAAGAAAGTAATCTTCTTTCAATATTTATTCCTGTGTATGTTTTTATGATAACATATAACACTTACCATCAGTATACAGTTCATGATACTCAATACCTTTGTATTGTGCAGCCATTACTATCGGCTAGCCACGGTACCCTTTATCTTTTAAAACATTCATTCATGTGTTTCACACACACACACACACACACACACACACACAAGCATGTGTGTCAGGACCCATGTGTGGAACCAAAGGACAACTCACAGGAGTCAGTTCTCCCCTTCCACCATGTGGATTCTAGCAGTTGCATTCAGGTGACCAGGATTGGTGGCAAGCACCTTTCCCGCGGAGTTATCTTCCTGACTGCAAATGTGTTTGTTAAACTGAAACTCGATCTCTAAATAGTAATTTCTCAGAATTGCCAACTCTCACTGTCTGGAAGTCACACTCTGTCTGTTTCCACTTCCACCTCAAGTTGTCTTTCTTTTTGAAATATATTTCTACACACGGGTCACCCAGTAGGCTGACAGGGACTGGCCGGGGCCAGGGTGCTAGCTTGACTAGCTGGGGTTAGATGCTCGCAGCTTTGCGATGGCAAATATCCCTCCTTGGGTCAGCAGGTGGCGCTGTCTGACATCTGTTGTTCAGAAGCAGCTCGCTGAGGAACTGGCAATCTAAGCTCTTGGTTGGGAGATAGGAGAGGGCCGAGTGAAGGCAAACGCGAACAGACCAGCAGCCCCACACTCTGGTCACCGAGGCTGTACCTCCGCAGACTGTCAGAGGCGGACACTGTGACTGACAGCAATAAAAACAGAGCAGCTGGTGCCCCGTTAATAACCGTAGGCTCAGGGTATTTGCACATGCCACCCCTCCCCCCCCAGCCCCCCACTCCCCGCGCCTTCCCATCACACACACAGATCAAGACAAAAGGGGCAGTCTGTTGTCAGAGCTGGGAACACCCTCAGTCACCCTAGAGGCACGACTTCATGCCCCTTACCTTTTCAACTTGCTTTTCTAGGTGCCTGTGACATTTATTTCCTGACCTTGGGGTGACAGACATCTCATAAAGCCAAAATTATCCCAACTTGTACCTTTGAGGATATCAGCCTTAATCCATGCAAATCATTACTGTAAATGGCACTGTGTCGTGGCCATGTGTTTTAGGGGGGGACCGTGAGGCATTCTCGTTGCCTTTTGGTTTGCCCTAAAGCAAATAAGTTTCTTTTATATTGCACGCAAATCCCAGTTGTTAACGATAGGCTCATGTTGTACAGGCAACAACAACAACAAAAATACAGACATCTTCGTATCAGCCACAAGTAGCCGTCATCACCAGCAAACACAGATGACATTTGGCAGTGCTGGCCACAGGCAAACAGCATCCTTAGTGGTCCCCACAGGAAGACATAAAGCCTATGTGAGAAGCCAGAGGCTCATCTGCACAAAATCATATTCAGGCAGAAAGTATCAGGGCCACCCTCAGCTTTCTTCCTTACTAAGAAGGAGCAAATTCATAGATGTGACTGTCTTGTCTTCCTTCGATGGAGCGCTGTGAGTGTGTGAATGGTCAAAGAAAGTAAAATCAACACCAGCGATTGCATACAGCTCTAGGGTGCTTGTGTATACACAAGAGAGACTTCGATTGGAAGCTCAAGTCAATTTCA
Source organism: Apodemus agrarius (assembly GCA_964023405.1). Classification (NCBI taxonomy): domain Eukaryota; kingdom Metazoa; phylum Chordata; class Mammalia; order Rodentia; family Muridae; genus Apodemus; species Apodemus agrarius. The sequence goes on from OZ030017.1 coordinate 26,983,347, forward strand.
GATCCCTCTTCTCCCTAGCTGTGAAAGTGGAACAAGACACAACCTGAAGTCTTTATTGTTCTGTTGGCAGAATGATATGATATTGCCTACCTCGGATCCCTTTTATGATTGCAAAGGGTGAATAAAATAGAAGTACCCTAACGGTAATGATTAACCTCTGTGGGTAGATTGCATATATAGATACTGTCCTATGCATTCAGGCATGGGTATAAAAATCACATGTGCACTTGCTCAAGTGTGCACGTGTGCATGCACACTCACACACGCGTGCACACACACACAGACACACACACAGAAGGGGCGAGGAGAGAGAGAACCATTAATAATGTCATCATTAAGAATTCTTAGCAGTGCTTAGGAAATTTTTGCCTGGCAGCCATGGCAGTATTGGCCACAGTTCTGTGAAGAAAGTATAACTTTAAAAAAATGCAAAGCCCCTTTGTGTCCCCTCAACACATCTAAAACTGAGGACATTCAAGATAACAGATCGGTTCTGTGTGAGGTGAGCAGGTAGGTGGGGGACACATTTGCTGAAGAAAAACAAAATACATTGAAGATTTTTCCATGACACAGAGAATGAGGGCTGTGAATTCCCAGAGTACAGCAAAGACCTTGGCTCTCTTTTGACAAACACCAGTAAGGAATACACTGTTCCTGATCATGGCGTCACAGGCTGTGCAGTATGTTCTCTTCCTTCTCAGCAGCGTCTGCTGTGCACGGCCTTCCTGGCGGCTACTGTGCCTACAGAGGGGATGTGTATGATAGGTATCCCAGGAATACTTTTTAAACATAGAAAGTCAATCAGGCTCACTTGTTACAACCATAGCGCCGAAGATGAGTATAAGTCAAACAATCTGTGAGCAAACGGCGTGGATCTGCGCACGCACCTGTCCAAATATGTACAAAACGCAAATGCATGTATCTGCTGTGATACACACACAGTGTTGTGACTTTTCCTGGCAAGTGTGAACAAGTATCTGTTCACCCCAGACAAGGTGCCAATAGAAGATCAATGAAGTAATTTATAGAAATGTAGATTGGCCAAGCAATGGAGTTACTGGGGATGTTTACAAGATCATGGTTGCACAAGGGCGGCTGTGCCACCACAAAGCCCAACGTAGCACAAAGGACAAATGACAAAAGGTACCTGACTGGACCCCACTGCATAACAAGCAGGCAGCTCCACAGAGAGTCTCTTCCTCCCAGAGATCGTTTACTCCATTTGCAACACTGGAGATGGGGCTCGTGAGCCTTGTAGCTTTGGAGGGTTGCAGGGCACTGGTTGCTTTACCAGAGAACCTGGGTTTAATTCCCAGCAGCCAAAAGGCAGCTCCTATTCTACGGGATCCAACACCTTCATACAGACATACATGTAGGCAAACCACCAATGCACGTTAAGTTAAAAAAAAAAAGCAACAAAGAAAAAGAGTGCCCAAGTTCTGTAGCAGAGGCAAAAAAAATGTGAACAAATGTCTATTTCATACCAGATAGGACACCAACAACAGACCAAAGGAACACCTACACAAATCTGCCATAGTGAGCCAAGGCACCCCTCAGGTACAATTAGAAGGGTATGAGAGAGGAGTTCCTTACAGCATGGGATACTGAAAGGCAGCTAGCTGCATCACTGAAAATCCCACCCCTGGAGGGATACATCCCTGGAACTCATGCTAACTTCCTGACAACAAACCCACAGGTAAGGGACTCTCCACCCCTCAGCAGCCTTACTCCCCAGCAGAATCCTTAAGGCAGAGTCTTGTGAGCCTTGTAAGTTTCAGGAACTTCCTTAGACTTTGGAACTTTACTGATTACTGCATGAATCTAAAGGAGCCTACCCCCCCCCCAAAAGCAGTGTTCAGGCTCAGGGGAAAATGCTATACAACACCGAGCCTTTGAAGTTTCCTTAGACTCCGGAGTCTTAGGAGCCTCCTGAATCTTTTAAGCCTCCCCCATCTCTCTGGGACAGGATGTTTTAATTACAGCTATATAACAGGCACCTGTGTGGTAATCTGCCTAAATACCCACATAAGGTGTCTACTCTCTCATCATCTTCACAATGCATTGGCTACTGTCTTTGCTACTGCAGGCAAAGAATCAGGAAGTCAGGACCGTGTCTTACCATCATATTCCTAAGGGCTAGCACACTGCTCAGATTAATATGAGTAAAGTCAGTAAATAATGATCCTAGATGATCTCTTCTCTACCAAAACGGAATTTGCTGAGTTACTGAAACCCTGGCTGTTTGTGTTTATTAGAAAACCGAGTGAATTGTCAAGATGGTTGGAAAAACTTCTTTCAGAGGTGCCTGTAAAAACAGGGAGGAGGGACTTGGGAGTTACTCAGTTGGGAAAGTGCTCCCCACACAAACATGAAGACTTGTGTCCAATACCCAACATCCACAGAAAAAGCCAGGTATGGCAACATGCACCTCTAATCCCAGCGCTAGGAGCGCAGAGGCAGGAGAATGGTCAGAGTTCCCTGGCCAGCTGGTCTAGAGAAACTGGTGAGCTCTGTGTTCAATGAGAGACTGCATCACAACACAAAAAGTGAAGAAAAACTGAGGAACACACCCGACAGCCATACCTCTGGTCTCTTCATGCACACACACACACACACACACACACACACACACACCAAAATCTTAATAAAACAGGAAGGATACTACAGATGCAGGTGTAGGCTTCCTAGAAAGCTGTGTGAACAAAGTCTGTGGAACATTTGTGTCGGAATCAATGAGGAGACAAAAAGTACAGCTTCCTTATCCCCTTGGCCAGGACTTTCTCTCTTGACCGATTTGGGGTGTGGTCCTGGGGTCTGTAGTTATGAAACATCTCATGGGTGACTGGTATATTTCTAAGACCTGAAGATAAGGGGATCTTAGTCACCGTCAGGTGGGTCTGCTTTGCTAGGAAGTACTTCTCTGCCTGGACTCCGGTCGGAAAAACCTGCTTCGCTAAGCTCAAGATGAATGAGATACAGAACGCTTGGCTTGATTCCTCTGGTTTTAAGTACTTGATATGATAAAGTGGATTTAAGCCTCCGAAGGGATCATGAGTTCTTTCTTTCTTTGAGGCGCTTAAGTGAAAAAGGCCTCTTTAGGGGCCCAGAGCAGGTGCTGAGATAGAAGAAAAGAGGTTGGGATTAGAATTTAAGGTAAAAAATAATCATGAAAAATAAAAGGCTCAAAGAAGTTTCCGAATGGTGAGTAGCAGAATTGTCTTATAGTTATTTCCAGGAAACCAAAAGAAGATGTACGTAGCCTTCAAATACCGTCTGTTCTAGGCTCTCCCCGTTGCACGCTCTGAAGAAACACCCTTATTCAAATGTTGCTCAAGATGAAGCTCTAGAGATGAGTGATTCCTGTGGGTAAACCACTCTGTCTCCTTCACTGCCATCGAACAGCAATGGACAGCAGAGACATAGGGCCAGTCTTGGGCGTGTTGCTCCTATATTTTTGGTATTGGTTCATGGGACAACAGTATTGGACCATTAGAGCAACACTTATGGGACAAGGACTTTTCAAATCTCTTCGTTATACCAACCAGATTCCCAGGGGGACTAACAGGATAAGTTGTACTCCGAGGCATCAACAGCACACGTTCTTTAAATACAACAAAGCCCTTTCATCATCTTCCACTCCTTCCTTGCATCCCCATATGTGTTCTCCCCCCCATCTCTCTGGTCACAGCTCTGTCCCAGCTCTACAGTCTCGCCTTTCCTTAAACACACTGCCATTATCCCTGCCTCAGAAGCCCCATACTGCCTGTCCCTGTGCCTTACTTGATCTTTGGAGAATACCTGCATGGGTTAACTCCTTCCTTTCCACTCAAGTGGTGTTAACTCCTTCTTTCCCATTCAAATCTTATTGTCCCAAGGCCACCCTCACTTCTACATTTAGAATTTTTAACCCACAGAGGACATAGATCAACCGCTAAGGTGCCTCCTGGAGAAGCTTGAGGACTTGAACATCAAGAAGAAAAAAAAAGCTGATCGTGGTGGTGGATACTTGTAATCACAGTGCTGGGGAGGTAAAGACAAGAGGATTCTGGGAGTTTTCTCACCAGCCAGCCTAGTCTAATTGGCGAGCCCCAAATCGCAGTGAAAGCCCCTGTCTCATATCAGAAGACGGACATTCTTAAAAAGTAATCCCTGAGGTTGACTTTGCACATGCACAACTTACACACACACACCTATCCAACCCACATACACATATGCACACTCCAACCTGAAATCCCTCACAGATACTCCTCACCCCTCATTCTATGCTTTAGGTGTTCATAGCTCTTATGCCTCAGCCTACCATGTAATTTACACTATGTTTGCCCTCCATCACTGTCCACTCTCTGGTGTAATATAAGCACCATCACGTCACTGGCATTGGTGTTGTTTATTGAGATCCCTCAGCAACTCAAGACAGTACCAGGACATAATACAGAGCCCACAATCAATCACAGAGTGAATGGACTTTTTCGAGAGCTTCCGTTACCAACAACAGGTTGTTTCGATCTCACCACAGTTCTACAGGGTAGATAAGGTTAAGATCACTGATTAATAAATGACAGAACTAAGTTTTAGAGACATTGGGTCCTAGCTCTGGGCTACTAGACACTCAAGGCTGATCTGTTAGCCACCATGATAGATGGACACCAGGGAGGAGACAGCATAGAACATTATGCTAACAAGGACCAGGGTTGGAGAGCAGGAGAGCATGTTTGACAAAGTAACTCTTCCCCTTTATCAGTCCGTCAGTTCCGAGGCTGATGCAATAGCAAATGACCACAAGTTGGGTGGTTTGAACCAAAAAGGCATTCCCTAGGAGACCAGGAGTCCCAGAATCTGAATTCAAGGCATCATAACTCCCCTCCTCTCAGCCTTTGAATCAAACCCTCCCAAACTCTTCCTTATTTCTGGTAGCTTCTGACTGTACCTGGTGCTCTGTGGTCTTCCATTCCAAATCCTCACATAAACTTCTTCACCCGGTACCTCGCTTCTATTACAAGGGCACTTGTCACTAGCCTCAGGACACACCCTGATCCAGCCTGATTTCACTTGATTAACTGCATCTGCAAAGATCCTATTTACATATGAGGTCACATCCTGAAGCCGTGAGTATCAGATTTTGAAGCAACATTATTGAACACACTATGTCATTTGATGCGACAGAATCGTTGTGCCAGGGTCGAAGCAGTCTTGTAGAAACATCTGGTCAACTTCCCATGGTTACTAGAATGCAATCTGCAGCACCAGCATCAGAAATAGGTCCTTCTCGTGTTTGATTATTGTCAAGATCAGGATGTCAACAAAGCCCACTCCTTTGCTGTACAGGTCTGCGTTTGATCCTCTTTGATGTTGAATGTATGGTGAGCACAATAGTGACCTCTTAATGATGCCATGAACTAATAATGCCTTGAATGCGTTACTTTGCATGGCAAAGGGAGTTTGTAGATGTGGTGAAAAGCTTTAAGAGCCTTGATGTAGGGAGACCATGCTTGGTTATTTGTGTGACGCTAAATGAATCACCTTGTATTCTTCAAAGCTAAGGGTCTCCATGTACAAGAAAGCTGTTACTAAGTTGACAACCAGGAATAGCCACTACATATGCAAAGAGACATAGTGTTACCGCTTTGGACAGAGGAAGCTACAAACCAAAAATATGTCATCTCTAGATGCTGGAGAAATAAGAGAAGAAAGCATTCGAGAACCATAAGAACATCTTGACTCTAGTTCAGTGAGATCTGTATTAAACTTCTGACCTACAGAACTGTAGGATCACAAACACATATTTCTTAAGCAAATAAAGTTGGAACAATTTATTGTGTTACATAGCAGGAAACAGTGTCTGAGTAACTTTCCCCACCCAGTGCTCTAGATGTATTCTTGGAGTAAATAAGCTGCCTCTGCTTCCTTGAACCCCCCTTGGCAGACACTTAGCTTCTAGACATGCATCTCAAGTCCCCAGCATCCTTAGCGTGCTAGTTATTCATAAATACGGTTGCTATTTTTTGGCAGGACAGTTGTTGGGTCTCTCCTGACTGTAAGTCATTATGTTTTGGTCCTCATCCTGACCCGGAAAACTTGATGTTCTGAAGCAGCTTCAGAGTGGAAAAGGGGGAACCAGCTTCAGCAAACGACCCCCGCTACCCCCTCCTCCTAGAGAGCATTGCTCTCCCCTCTCATCCTGACCCCATGTAAACTGAACCCCATGTGTTTTCTAGAAACCTCATTATCAGGCACTGGCAGTATCTAAGCTTTGCAAGGAAAATGACTGGAGCATGAACTCTACCATTTCCACTTCCTGGCTACATGATCTTGAGGAAATTAATTACTATTCTGTATCTTGAACACCTGACTCATCTGCAAAAAAAAAAGGGATAAAATTTATGTTTCCTTATAAGTCCTAAGAAAATAAAATCTTTGAAAAGATTTGTAGAAAGAAGGCTTTAGAATAAACGGGTTTCCTCCTTTTCCTAGTTCCTGATTTTGTATTTCCATTTGTGCTAACTCCTTGGGCAACAATACTATATCCCGGGCTTTCATTAAGTTTATTTAAAGGCTTGGGGTCTTGTACCACTTATATAGCTACCTTTCCCCTAGTCTGTACATGGACAGGTGTTGATTCTATGCTAATTTGATCTTCTAGTACCTTTAGGATTCTGATGCTCTCATCCAGCACCATTGCTAGCCCAGCTAACTTCGAGTTAGATCTGTTGAATATTTCTTTAAATATTGGTGATGCCAGGCTTGGTATCTTCTGCTCATGTTATAATTATGATGTTATCCTGAGGTCATTGCGTCTACATCCAAGGGCTCACACAGCAGCCGTTCAGTGGCCACTGCCCCCAGGAGTGCCCAAAAGCTTTTGAGAGCCTTTCTGGACAGTTCATAAGCCAGTTTCCCCCTCCTCTAGAAGCAGATTGTTCCTCTTAGAAGAGTTGCAGAAGTACAGAAGTTTACAGCTTTCCTTCATTCCCCCACACTCTCTCTAGGCTTATATTGCTTCCTGGCGAGGTCATCCTTCAAAACGTATAGATGTTGCATGGAGAGATGATTGACTGGGTAAAGGTGCTTGCTGAATAAGCCAGACAACCTGATCTTGGATCCCCAGAACCCAGAGGAAAAGCTGCACTGACTACAGTCCCAGCATTGGGGAAGCTGATGCAGGAGGACCCTGGGGCTTATGGTCCAGCAAATCTGACAAAATTGGGATGTACCAGGTTCCACGTGACACCATGTCTAACAACAACAGCAGCAGCAGCAGCAACAACAACAACAACAACAATAATGTAGATTAATCCCAGACAACACCACCAAAGGGGAGAGGGGTTGACTTCTGGCCTCCATACATGCGTACACAAGCACATACATAATTAATGTAAAATTCTGATATAATATTACAGTAACTGAATGATCACTCAGTAAGAGAATGCACATAAATTGCTTAGTTCAGTGTGTAGAAACTAGCACATTCTATTTGAGATTAACCATTATTATTCACTGGGAATATGTAAAGGCCCAGATTGTGCTGGCTGATTCAGCCTGCCTATAAGATTAACCTGCTCAATCATCACGGGAACCAGGCAACCCACAGTAGAGCAGTGGGCCATTGAGGTGATAACAGAATTTGAAAAGACCACACACACACATACACACACACATACACACACACACACACACACAGAGAGAGAGAGAGAGAGAGAGAGAGAGAACACAAAATGATAGAGTCGATCACCTAATACAAGTTTAAACTTAATGAAACCAAAGTCTATATGGAGTGAAGGCCAGAGCTTTTCCCGTGGGCTCAAAGTTAACCCCTTAGAAAAAAACACAGTGATCCAAATTGTTTAATTCCATTTCTCAGATATTCCAGAGAAGAACATTGTTGATAATCTGGGAGGACAGTCTTCAGTTAAGTCAACGTTCTTGGAGAACACACAAACCGCACCCCTCAGCACAGGGGTGGGTTTGAGAAAAGAACAGGGTCGAGATGGACAGAAGACACAGCGTCCCTTTGTCCACCTGTTGGACCTGGCACCGAGTTTTGGCCACCTTTTAGGAACCCCTGCGCCTGGGCTGGGCTAACTTGGCCCAGTCCGTTTAAGAATATTTGATTTGATTGCAGAGCAAAATGCTTTTGAAAAGCGGGGCTATTATCCTTGAAATAGAAAAATTAAAAAAAATTTGAAAAGCATCTTTGAAGTCAGCTACCCAGATGAAGCCCGTGACATCAGAGAGATGGCAGATAAATGAGGGGACAGAACAAGGCAGCCATTGACCGCCAGGCAGGCCAGGCTGATGCCACACTTTAGGCCCTACCAATATAAGTCAAAGATGAAAGATGCTCTGGGCAGCCAGCCTGACCTCTGAGCCTCTGTTATCTCCAACTGATTGCACAGTGTTTTGCTCCGAACAATCCCTCACTGTCTGCTTGGCGCAGGTGAATCTTACCAGAACAGGGGTTTGGGTGGCTTGGCCGGGTTACGTGAATACCATGCATAGCACAGGAGGCCAGAGGAAGGCTGGCTTGCATGAAGTGCTGCCTTTATTACTCCTCTTATCCCTGGGACGCTGGGGACAGAGCAGCTAGGTGCAAGCTGAGGGCAGGGAAGAGGAGTGGGGGGTGTGTGTTGACAGACAGGCAGCTCTCTCTCCTGTTGAAAGAACATCAGACACTGGAGGCAAGCGCCAGCTGCCACCTTGCCCCTGACTATTTACACACAATGTACGATCGCCCTGTCAGAAGCAAGGGTGACTCGGACAAACCTGGGTCTAGTTCTTATATCCTTCGATGTGTAAAAAACTGGTTTTTCAAAGAGTTCATCTGCTAAGGACGCCCACTGACAGTCCTCATCCCTAACCAGTCACCAGAAACACCCAGGGCTCTTCCCCACCCCATCCCACTCCAGCCGCGCCCCCCCCAACCCGGAGGCAGGGTTTCTCTGTGTAGCCCTGACTGTCCTGGAACTCACTCTGTAGACCAGGCTGGCCTCGAACTCAGAAATCCGCCTGCCTCCGCCTCTCAAGTGCTGGGATTAAAGGCGTGCGCCACCACTGCCTGGCCCAGGGCTCTTTTAAAAGCATTTCTAACACCACAAATGAGTGTCTGAGCCAGGCATTTCTCTTTTCTAACAATCCCCCAGTTGTGGCTGCTGCGCCTGGTCCAGGGTCCACACTTTCAGGTATTCTGTAGGGTGGAGATAGGTCTTAGGCCAATCCCTACCATATTAAGTGAGGCACACTTGAGATCTGTGGGATCAGGGCTGGACACTCAGAGCTGAGAGTCTACAGATGGGGAAAACATTGCAGCACTGCCCAGGACAAAATGAGTTCAGGCAAAGTCTGATGCTGTCAATTAAAGCCTACAGTCCGCTTGGAAAGGAAGTTGTATGCATCTGTCACGTTAGCAAAAAGGGGTAAGGATACCTTTGGGTGCCATCAAGAACTGGCAAGATGAGCAATTCGGAAAGGAAACTTGGCAGAGAAATGATCTTCTGCTTTTAAGAAGTATTGTCAGGTCAGAGGCACAACTTTGCACTTCCAGAGGATGAAAATGCTGCATGGAAATCCATAACCTGGAGAACAAGGCAGTGTAGATGGAGACAGAAGTGTGAAGGAAAGGCAAAGATAGCTTCTGTGTAATTGGCTGAGGGAGACGAAGTAACCTGACCCTGGCTTCCTCTAGAGTCTGACTTAGATACCTGTGGACAGTGGGACTCTGGGGGTCCTCCAGTCTTCCTTTGTGTCACCACTTCCCCTCCCTCAATTTGCCTCAAGTAATCTGTGCAATCTTGGGGACTTTCTCAGATATACAGAATGGCAGTTGAACAGAAGAGGAAAATCCACCCAAATAGTTAATGCTTGGTTGCCCATGTCTTCCTTTTATGAGTTTGACTCTGTTCATTCATTCATTCATTCACTCACTCATGTATTCATCATTAAGCAACATTAAGCAGTTCCTGTGTTCCCAGATGTTGGTTTACTTCAATAACAAAAGGGTAGCTTGTGATACCATCTACAAAAGTGGTAGCCTGTAACACCATCTATAAAAGGGGTAGCTTAAGGCACCATCTTTTACAAAGGGGCTAGCTTGTGATGCCATCTTAAAGGGAGTATGTTGTGACACAATCTATTAAAGGGGTATCCTATGACATCATCATCTAAGCCAGTAGCAGTAGCCTGTAATACCATCTTTCAAAGATGACTGTGACAGTATCTTCAAATGGGGTAGCTTGTGACACTACACTTGTATTACAAAAGACAAGAAAGGCATCCTTTGTTTTTAGATTTCGAACTTATTTTTAATTTAAGTAACTGTGTAAACTTAAAACCATGCAGGACAATATTTTGTAAGCAAAGAAAGCATACCAAATTCAGGATAGTGACTTCTTGTGTGCACTGATGCTGGGGACCGAGGAGAGAAAATGAGAGATTTAACTTTATCCCCAGTGACCTCAGGTTCTCTAAGACAAACATCTGAAAAATATGTCTATGTTTGTTCCTTTGTATAACAAATACAACAGTGTTTGCAATATTTTTCTCTGTGTGTTTCTATAATCTGAAATGTCTTTGGATTAAAACTGGACAGCTAAGGTGACACAGAGAAATGGTCTCTAAAAACAAAAATAACAACAATAACAATACACTGAGAAATACCATGAGAATTCTCAAAATGGCGCGACTGGACAAAGTGTTTTATTGGGAATGTCTTTTTCCTTGAAGAGTAAGGGAGGATGATATACCCCAAACTGAACAACATTACCTAAACAGTCTGGAAGAATTGAGGAAACCCAGCTGCAGTGCTGAGCACCCAAAATTTGAGTTGCACCTGGAGTTGCTGGAGCCAGAGGTGTGCAGGTGCACTGTCCGGGGAGAGAAGCCCTTCTTGCCATCCTATATGTCCACACGTCTCATCCATCTGTTTGTTTCATATATGTACTTTTATGTGGGGGGGGAAGCTGTGTATATGTGTGTGAAACATTTTTTGAAGAAGCTTTTGTATGTCAGAGGAGTCACTGGGTCATCTAGAAATGAATCACCAGTGCTGGGAAGTGAATCCAGAACCTTTGCATGCAAAGACAGTTCTCTCTCTTTTCTCTATTTTTTTTGTTTAATACTTTTAATACAATCTAGATAGATAGATAGATAGATAGATAGATAGATAGATAGACAGATAGATAGATCGTTTCCCCTGCCCCAACTCCTTCCAGATCTTCCCTACCTCCTAGTCAACTGACTATGCTTTCCCTCTATTTTCTATCTGTCTGTCTGTCTGTCTATCATCTATCTCAGGCACTGTTAAGAAATTATTTACCACTGACTAGAAGTTCCAAAGTAAACTTGTAGAGAGCAGGACCAGAGTGAGGTGGAATGCAGTGAAAATGAGTCAGTACTGTGGGCTTGGGAGTGAAAGAAGCCATTACACAGGAAGGAAAGAAAAAAGACAAGAGATAGAGCATGGGAAAGGATGTGACATATTAAAGGGGCAATATGTGGGTTTGCTAGGCCAGACGATAGAGTTTGATCCGCTCTGGACGAGCGTTGAAGACTGTCCTGGGGAGTTTTGACAATATTTTCCAGATGATCAGAAACTCACTTGGCACTGCACTTGTGCATTTGGGCAATCCACACTTACAGAGAAAATGCTGTGGACCAAGAACAGAGTGACTTAGAGAAGTCAGTGTCCGTCATTGGTCATCAGTCCATCATTGTCTGTAGAAATACCCCCACGCAACCAGGTAAGCACACACAAACAGAAATGGTTGGGACTGAATCCCAAATAAGAAAAGTGCAGACAAGGTGAAGGTTGGATCCCCTTGGATGTACTTCTTACATAAAAGCTTCCTGGAGTTTCACCGTGGCAGAAGCTGAGATGATCATTCACTAGGTAAAGTGCTTGCTATGCACAAAGACCTGAGTTCAAATCCTTAGCATCTACATAAAAAAAAAAACAGACTAAGAACAATAGAGGCAAACACTGTCATCAACCACTGGCCTCTACATGTGCACACTCACACAGGTGCATACATACATGCGCGCACACACACACATGTACACACACACATATACATGCGTGCATGCACACATACCCAGACTTAAAAAATAAGAAGAAAGGGACATGGGAAAGCTGGGCTTGGTGGTGCACACCTGTAATTTCAGCTCTTGGGAATTTGATGGAGGGAGGATTGAAAGTTCAGAGCCCTCCTGAACTTCAGGACAGCACTGGATGAATACCTAGACTCCATCTTAAAACCAGGGATACAGCACCTACCTAGCATCCACACGACCTTAGCTTCAATCTCTAGTACTGCAAATATAGGTCAAAAAGGTAGGGCAAATGGAAGGAAGGGAAGAGAAAGGAAATGGGCAGAAGGCTTAGCAAGAAGCTTGATGCTGCTCTCTATGGCCCCGTAAGGCTGCCTACCACTCCTCTGCTCTCCCATAGATCACACGTGAAGACTGGATCAAAGAGTAGCTAAGTGAAGGAAGAAACAAAAAAGAAAAGGTACAGTAAGGGAAAGAGAGGAAGAGAGAAGGGATGGGGTAGATGAGTGCAGAGGAAGGAGAAGGAGGAGAAGGCCAGGACGGATGGAGAGGGAATGGCAGGAGGACACTTAGAAAAGATAGCAAGGACGTGGTCAGAGGTTGGCATGAGCCCATATGTGGCCACCAGGTAACCCAGGAAGAAAAGACCAGTTTGCCATCATCTTTGTTTCATTCTTCAAACTGTCCAGTTATAAGCTCTCTCTGGCTCCTACTGTGAAGGGACAAATGTCCTCCATGTTTGGGATGCTTCCCTTAGTCATGTCCCCACATGTCCCTAACTTTGGCGGTGGTGTATTCCACAGAAACATCACCATCCTGCATGCTTCTCCCTTAATACGCGCTCCTGCCTTGGGTTTGTGTCCATCTGAACAAAGACGCGCTCTGACCTGGGTCTCTGAGCAAGTGGTGGTGATGAGACCTAAGCACATCCCACAAGGCGTCTTTCCTGTCACTCTGGTTTTTGGGGTTTTTTTTCCCCAAGAGTTATGGCCCTCCAGCATGACTGCTCTCGTAGTTGGATTCCAGGTCATCACTGTGCCCTGTGTAATTTAGGAACCTCTTTGATTATGCAGGTGAATAGAATGGCCTGGCTTGTTCCCCAGCAGATGTTTGGTTGAAGTTCTTTCCCTGTGATTATGACTTTATTTGGTCAAAAGGACAGTAACCTGAGAAAGCTGTTCCAGGAACGAAGAACAGAGAGGCAGCCACCAGATGAATTTTTGAACTCTCCAGATTGCATATCTGGCTATCCAATCCCTAAGCCAGCCTTATTATTAAGCATAATTATCAGCCTCAGCCACAGGCTCTAGGGCTCCTAGAGGACCCGAGCCTGCTACTGAAGGAAACGGTAAGTAAAGTGACGCTGTTTCACCTACAACTATTTTGTCAATCGAAAGGTTACGAATCCTTGGGTAATCATTGGGTCAAAGTGGGTCTAAGTGCCAAAAAAATGTTAGAGCCTCAAGAATGCAAATCGGTCCTCATGAGACTGTTAAAACAAATGAAGATGTGTCTAATGTGGCCTCATCTTTTTTGAGTATTGATTATTGGGAAATAACGAACAACTTCTGTCACTTCTAAGTACCTTCAGCATGATTCATTTGATAAAAGTGTGAGAATAAATATTTCAGAAAAAGTCAATCCTTCTTTTCACTTGCCAGATTTTATATAATCAGATAAACTCTCAGCATTGGCTGGTACCATCTAATTATGAAAAGCATGCACATTTCTATGCCACCAAATAATATCTCAGCAACGCCCAGATTGTCCCATCCGAACGTTCAAAGAGGGCCAGCAAGGTGGTGAAGCACTTGCTGCCAAATCTGATGACCTGAGTTTGATTTCCCAGGATGTATGTGTCCCAAATTGCCCTTTGACCTACACATGTGGGCCATGGCATGTGCACATACACACACACATGTGCACACACATGTGCACATACACATAGTTGCACACATGTACACACAAACATGCACACAAATAAATAAATTAAAATGTAATAAAGCATCCAGAGAATGGAAAGAGTGGGAATGTGTTGCTTCAGGGGAGAAGAATAATATAAGGGACCTGGGAGAAAGCGTGGACTGACCCTCCATGAACAAGATGCTTCCTTAAAAAGTAATGTTGTATTTTAAGCATTTGTGATCACAACACAGGTCATATATGACGTATCAAGGCTCCACTTTAAATGTCCAATGTCTCTTGAGACTCAATGAAAGCTCTTAGCTGTGGGATCCTGTAATTTTCTCTCTCTCTTTTTAAAGATTTGGTTATTTTTATGTATATGAGTACACTGTAGCTGTCGTCAGACACACCAAAAGAGGGCATCAGATCCAATTACAGATGGCTGTGAGCCACCATGTGGTTGCTGGGGATTGAACTCAGGACCTCTGGAAGAGCAGTCAGTGCTCTTAACTGCTGAGCCATCCCTCCAGCCCCTGTAATATGCTCTTACATTATATAATTCTAATACATAATACACAGAATAGACACTCCTGTCCCTAAAGAATGAGGGTATGTCAGACTCAAGCAAGACCAGACAATCTCCTAGGGGAAACCCCATGTTCTAAGCTCAGCGACAATATCCTGGGCCCGTGCTGGTTTTTATTGAGCATTTTAAAGCCATGCTTCCTGGGGCACACATGGTCTTTCTCTTGGTCAGGTTATACTTGGTGCCTACAAGTTTCTTCAGAAGGTACTTCCATTTCTACATCTCCAGCATTCCAAAGTCTCTATTACTGCTTCATGCAATGGCCTCTCAGGACCTCTCAGGAAAAAAAATCCAAGCTGGTGGATTCTGGTAGATGCCTAGTTGCTACTGGCATTTCTCCAGAACTAGTCCTCAGATAGAACCAGGATGCTTTTGAGTCCTTGGGTCTGGTTGCAATGTTGACATTAGTTAAAACGACAGAAAAGAAGCTAGAAATGTGGCTCTGGGATTAAGTACTTGGTCCTCTTGCAGAAGACCTGGGGGTTCTGTTCCCAGCAACCATGTAGTGGCTCACAACTACCTGTAACTACAATTCTAGGAAATTCAGCTCCCTCTTCTGCCTCTGCACACACATGGTACACACACACACACACACACACACACACACACACAGAGAGAGAGAGAGAGAGAGAGAGAGAGAGAGACTTATACATGAACTTAAAGAAATTAAAACAGTAGAAAATTTAAAAAAAATCAGTTTTTTAGAAAAATCTTTGTAGATCCTCCCAAATTAAAACACAGTTACATCTGACCAGCAAGTCTACTCCAGTGTGGATTCCAATTCAAAACAACAGACAGCAGCTGCTGGAACAGATTCCTATGCAGCATGCCACAGATGCCAAAGCTGAAACGACTCGAGTTTCCATCAATAAATGAACTGGCAAAATGCACTACACCTTTATACCAAACTACACAGCCACAGAAGGGATAGGCATAGGTACTTGCTACAGGGTGGGGGAAACTTGAAATGTGACGGTAAGTGAACCAGATGCATGAGGTCAAGTGGCAGATGCTTCTGTTTATATCGATTTTCCTGAATAGATATGTCAGAGAGACCAAATACAGATGGGTGGTTTCCAGGAACCGACCTGAGGCTGGAAGTGAGGAGTGACGATTTAAGAGCCCCGGAGTTTTCTTTGTAAGGGATTAAAACATAGACTTGACCAAGATGCCACTGCACAGCAGCGCGAATAGACTACTCATTGCTGGACCACCGCGCCACTGTAGGGTCCCAAATGTCTGTTTAATTCTCTCTCGTGCAACTTACTTCGTTGAAGTAAATCCCCTCCCTCATTCTCTCTAGCCATCCTGAGTCCTTGGGAGCTGGTGGAATATATATTGGGTGATACCGAACCTGAGTATTTGCATCACTGTAGAAGATCTCCTGGGAAACACTAATTTACCAGATCGAGGCGTAAACGTAAACGACAAGAGCAGGTCTTGGCTCATCTGAGCCTGGTACTTAACAAAGACTGTGTTCAAATATGTAAATCCTGGTCTTTCTTAGGGAGCAAGCACACTCGGCTCTACATTTGCAATAGATGCCCACCAGAGGGCAGTCTACACACCCGAAAACGGGAAAACTGACCAGAGGAGGAGGAGGCTAAGATTATTTTTAGCATCCAGAGCTGAGTTAGTGCTAAAGCCAGTGTGCGGAGAGTGAACACTGATGTGATAGACTCTGAGTGAAATCTAGCACTCTCATCTATCTGTGGGGTGGCGCTTAGTTTGGGGAAGTTTTCTTTTTTGACTATGTGGGTTCCCAACCGAATATGAATTGTTAAATACATAGAAAGTTTAAACTGGAGTAGTTAAGCCTATTCTAAGACACGGAGAGAGATACATGCTGCATTCACAGAGAAAGCTGTGCACAGTGTGCACGCACACACGCGCCCACGCACGCACGCACGCACGCGCACATGTGGACAGATGCATGGGATTAAATCAAGCAAATCAAATTGCTTTGGTCTGGGGTGTCCCTGTCTCTGCCTTCCAGCTTTGTTACTGGCTCCTTTTCTTCAAAGCTGTCACTGATGGCTTTGTGGCCAATGGCCTGCGTCACCACTAAATATTCAGGGTAAATTCAAACTCTGGACTTCCAAGCGGTCACGCTCTAATGAAGGCAGAGCAGCTCACGGAGCAAGCTGTCTGCTTGCGGGACAGGAACTAACTCCAAAACACAATGAAAACATTTGAAAATCATCATCTCTTCTGGGACTTTGGCCAGCAAGAGCATGTACACTGCTGGAATTTTCGGAATCGCTTCAAAAGGTTATTGCAACCAGAGACACGGACAGGGATGCGGACTGGCTCTGGCTTTGCTGCTGTGTTGCTAACACAAATGAAGAAAACCCAATGTGCCAGTTTTGCATCTGCAGAATTCCATCCAATAGGACTCAGTGGCTTACTCTACCACTTGGTGTTTGGGGGAACTAAGATGCATTTCCTTCCCTTCTGAATTCAGAAATGTTATAGGTTGAAAAAAAAAAATATATATATATATATATATATATATATATAAACTCAGTAACCCCAGCTACCCTGGAGGCTGAGACAGGAGAATCACACATTCAAGACCTGTTTGGGCTACTGAGTGAGTTCAAGAGCAACTTAGTGAGACCCTATTTACAATGTTATAAATAACTAAGAACAAAAACAAAAAAAAAAAAAACAAAAGAGAACCAAGGCCTAGCATGCATTCAGCATTGAGGTCAATCCCCATCACTGAAAGTAAATATAATTACTTAGTTGCCTTAGTTTTTGAAGAACAATTTCTGCAGGTCTTCAGGAATGACTGACCAGCTGTTTGGCTCCAGAGGCATGGATAGAAGGTGTTTCCCCCGCCCCCTTCCTTTCTTACCCCTGCTTCTTCTTCCTTCCATTCCCAGCTCTGAGACTGTTTTATTTTAAATTTAAAGCATTCTTTCCAAATGTTCAGCTCTTTGGAAAAATCAGCCAAAATGAATCCCTGGCCTTTGCTAATAGCTGCTAGTGATGGAAAGGGGGGAAGATGTATTATCCTGCTGGATTTTGAAAGAAGGTGTTTTAAAGCTGATTCTTTGAGGTGTTTGTTTTTACAATTTTACACGTTTTTTAGACACGCACACTTCATGTGACTAATTTAGATGCTCTACTTGTTTTAGATCCCTGGAGCACAGGACCAAAATGACAAGTAAGCTTCCAAGAAAAAAAAAAAAAAGAAAAAAGATGATTCCCTCTTATTGGTCCCGAGCGACATTAAATGCTTCCCATTTTCAAAAGCATATGTGGCTGGAGCCAGAGCTGTTAGGTAGGATGTTTGTCCAGCAAAGTGAGAACTTAGAGACTCACACACACACACACACACACACACACACCCTAAAATTGCTGACATACGAGACAAGCAGCAAGAATGTGCTAGAACTCAGAGAATTATGGACAAACTTACACCCATTTACACAATATTGCATCTCCTTAAGATATTTACATAACAGCCCAACAGGGGCAGAATTTCATTAAAAAAAAACCATTATAACACATACAATAGAAGCACACACATACATGCACATATACAGATACACACGTTATAGACACATACACATACAGACACACAGATGCACACAGACAGAGATGCCTACATACATGAAAGCAAAACAAATGTGTCAAAAGCTATTAAGCTTTGCAAACACTGAGCATCTGATTTGGGGGTCCCTTATGAGTGTTCATACTAAGTGCTTGGAGGAGCGGGAGCTGCTGGTGAGTAGCCAGGTTTCTGAACACCTCACACTTCCTCTTACCAGCCCCAAGCCTCCACGCCCCCTCACAACTTTCCTCACACAAGTGCCAAGTACCCAGAAAGCCCAACAGACTTAAGAGCTCACGGGATCCAGGAAGCTCATGTCAAGAACTGGCCAGAGTTTGTACAACAAGACCCTTGCCTTGAGGTAGTACAAGCCTCTGAAGTGCTTTAAGGCTCAGAGTCCCTACCACCACCACCTCCACCACCACATCACCACCTCCACCACCTCCACCACCACCACCACCACCACCACCACCTCCACCACCACATCACCATCACCGCCACCGCCACCTCCACCGCCACCACCACCACCACCACCACCACCTCCACTACCACCACACCACCACCACCACCTCTACCACTACCACTACCACCACCACTACCACCACCACCACTACCACCACCACCACTACCACCACACCACCACCACCACCACCATCTCTACCACCACCACCTCCACCACCACCACCAACAACAACACCTCTACCACCACCACCACCACCTCCACCACTACCACCACCTCTACCACCACCACCACCACCACCACCAACAACAACAACACCACCTTTACCACTACCACCACCACCACCACCACCACCACCTCCACCACCACACCACCACCACCTCTACCTCCATCACCACCTCCACCACCACACCACTACCACCTCCACCACTACCACCACCACCACCACCACCACCTCCACCATCACTACCATTGCGGCACTGTCTTTACCTGAACTTGCTCTGTCTTGACCTTTTCTTTCCCTGTCCTTGTTCCTCTGGCTTCTGAGGGGGAGATTTTCTTTTATAAATTTATAAAGTCCTCACCAAGAATCCATTTCTGGGGAACTTGATAAAAAGAGCCCTACTTAACTTTGTGTAACTCACGGTTTCCTTCATGGGTTCACTTATGTTTATTAATGTACCCACTCAACAGACGTGCTTTGGGTTCCTGTAACATCTCCATACAAATTGAAACCGCATGACCTCGGGTGGGCGGCTGGTGTTTGCACAGTGGATGGAAATAGATAAGTTGTCTTTCCCAAGTAACTGCAGTCAGTTTTTGGGAAACTGAAACACAAGAAATGTTGTTTGGGAAATGTGGCATGTAGAATTAGACTCAGCACATAGAGCATCGCTCTTGAGTCTGCACACCTTCCTCGAGGTAGACTGATCTGGCGCATTTCTTTGAATTGGTCATGTTACTGCTGAACATTGCATTGCATCCTGAGCAACAGCTCAAGGAGTTGTAATAGAAAATGCCCTACAACATGGGTTTAGAGTTCTAGGTTCTCACTCATTCCCATAAACTTAGAAAAAAAAAACTGTAGAGGATGCCTGGTGATTAAGATATGGCCTCGGTAAACATCAGCCTGATGGAGCTAATACAAGGTGGACCACCTGACAATTCTGGGAAAGGTTTTCAGAAGAGTGTTGGGCAATGATTTCTCCAAGGGAGCTAGAAGCTCATTTCCAGATGTGGCATAATCCATCTCCAAACATCCGATGAAGCAGAGAACGTTTTGGAGTGTGTTTTTAAAAGGTATGTCTGCCCAGTGTTGAAATATTTGATCAATTTCTGCTACTTATCAGTCAGTCTGGTGTTTTTCATCACAGGGGAGAATGATCCAGATGTTTTGAGGCTAAACTGACTTATAGGGAAAAAAATCTGGAGGTGGAAGTTGAGACAGGAGATATGCCTTCTGGTATAGGTAGGTATATTTCTCAGATGTGTGCACTTCATACAGCATCCTTAAGAGGTACCTAGTGGGGTGGGACTATAGCTGTGCCTGCTTAGGCAAGAGAGAGGCAGAAAAGAGGACCCGATGGCTGCTATACAGATGTCCAAGGTATGCCAGCGACAGTAGCCCCCACTAAAGCTAAGCATTTGAAACGCTGCTTCCCCAAGTAAGATGGTTAAACCAAGAAACAAAACCCTTTTTCCAAACAATCCTGATAGAGAGGATTATGAACAAAGATTGACTAAAATTTCAGGTGAATTGAAATGTGCATGCATGTCTGCATTCTAGTCATATCCCTAAAGGCTAGGAAGGCCCACTGGCAGTCTAAAGTTTATCCAAGGGCAGTGTCTAGAGTTTGTGACCAGTGGAAACCATAGTTAGCAAAGCAGAAGCCCTGTTCCCTGGTGAAGGTGTGTGCGGGAGGTGGGTTGTAAACCCTGAACAGCTACAGCTAGTGCCGAATGTGAGGGAAATCAGATAGAAGCAAATACCCAGAGGGTTGGCAAGGAGCCAAAGCAAGGGAAAAAAACGCTATACAAAGGATAAGACCACCAAAGTTATAAAGAAACTCAAGGCTCGCGATGAGCCTGGAGGAAGATCGTAGAGCTCTCGATTCAGCTCAGGGAGTTCACTGCCTGTTGTCTCCTCAGAGGAGGCTCTGTGTAGCGCTAGCCCTGGCTTGTCGGGGCAGGGGAGCCTGAACAGCAGTGTACACACCCCCTCACCCAGCATCTACAGCTCAGGATAGGCCCTACAACCTTCCTATTATCAGACCCTCTGCCGCGGCCTGTGGATCCCACAACACCTTTTCTCACGACCAGGCTTCTTCTTTGGTGGCCTCCTCATCGCTGGCTTAGCCAGGCTGCTGTGTTAAAATGCCAAAGACATTTATTTCTCACTGTTCTGGGAAGCTGAGAAGTTCAAGGTCAAAGTGTCAACAGATGGGGTGTTGGGTGAGCTCTCATTCCTGACACCCTAAGTCTCCTCATGAGGTGGAACGGGACAAGGCTGCTCTCTAGGATTTCTTTTCAAAGAGCATTTATTCCATTCATGGCCATAGAGTTTTCATTAACTAACCCCGCAAAGACCCTCCTAATGCTGTCAATCAGGATTAGGGTATCAGGATAGGAAGGAGGGGAAAGCTGGTCCATACGAGGGCCCAAGGCTATGTGCACAGTTAAGCCTGGGCTCTGGTCATGGTCGTCCATACGACGGCCATCAGAAAGCACAGCAGCAACACTTTCCACAAGTGTAGGCTGCAAGAGGGAAGGTGACTCCTTCCAGGCAGCCTCAGGTACTGGGGAACGGCATCACCACAATCCAGTCAGTACCATCAGCACCTTCCGGGGAGCAGCACAAGTGAGAGAGGTCAAGGCCATGACCTGAGTGCAGTGTGGCTAGCCGGGGTCAAAGTCCTGACCTTGCCGTGGTTTAGTTCTGTGGCTTTGAGATAAAATTAGATCAGTGAAATAGCTTCCTTGTTTGCTTCAAAAGGTTATTATTTATGACAACGAATGAGAGGGCCCAAGCATGTTACACATTCTAAAATAATACACAAATGGAAGCTCTAATGTAACTCTCTCACCAAAACTCATGCCACAGGGCGAGGCAAAAATCATGGTCGTCATCGTCGTCGTTGTCATCCTCATCACCACAATTCCATTATCACCTCTGTTGTTGTGTAATTTCTGAAGTTAAAATCAACTTGGACCGAAGAGTTGTAAGCAAACGCAGAGAAAGCCCTTAGGTCTGTAACTCACAGGCAACAACTGAGACGTCTTGTGTCCTTGGGCCTACAAGGCCTTCCTTCTTTCTTTGCTAGTCATGACTTAGGCATTTCTGAGACATTCAGGCCAGTTATTCTGTAGCGTGGTTTGGTGCGTGGTGAACTTTCGTGGTTAGATTGCAGTAGTGGAACCTTGAAGAAAATCTTGCGGAAATGCTGTGTCTTTCCCCGTCCGCCTCACGAAGGGGCCCAGCAGGCCGTACCGTACCATCTCTACACCCCGACTGCCAGCATCCAACGAAGCCCTTGTACTTTCACCAGAGATGTTTTGAAGTTGCTATTTCTCCTTTCAGGATTCATAAAAGTATTCGAAGGGGGCATGCTTCAATATGAAAAATAGGTCTTGTTCCTCATGGAAACAGCGCCCTCACTGATTTTTAATATGGATTGACAATTCTTGGCTCAATAAATTATTGTTCTAACGAGTACACAGGACAATTTGTTCATGCTTTTGTCCATTGTTTTTGTTTGGACTTCTAGTCTAAACAGTGCAGTTCCTTCTTCCTCCTCTGCCTGTCTGTCTTGTCTGTCTGTCTGTCTTCCATCCGTCCTATTTGGAGGCCCCACACATTCTTTTCCTATTCCACCCATTCAGCAAGCCGTGACTGGCTATTCTGGTCCCAGACCCCGAGGGTGCTACTCCAGTTTGATGCTCATCCTACAGATGTGCGTCTGTCACCTGAGCTTCTGCTCTCTGCCTTTAGTACTTACGTCCTTTCCAGCATAAGGTGTCAGTCCAGGCTGACTGTGTATCTTTTCTGTCTTTTGACTTTCCATTTCTCTAAGATCTTGGTCAGACCTCTGAGTGCCGATTGTGGAGGTCAAGATTCGGGCTCCAGTTGTGCTTCCTGTTGCTGGGTGTCACTTCTGCTGGCTGGGCTCTCCCACTGAGCAGATGCCATCAATAAGAACTTTCCACCTAAGAGAGACCTGAACAAGGATGATACCAATATAGACATGCTAACACGGAAGGTGTTAACCCTAGACAAAAACCTACAGGACATTATGGGATGCTGAGAGGAGGTAGATAGTCTTCATCAGGGAAGAGCCCTGCTTCTCCACCCCAACTGGCTTTTCAATCCCTGTGACAGCCCTGAAAACATACATTCAAATAACATCATCCTGACTTAGTAGGATGTATTAATATACATTTAAGTATATATACATATATATGTATGTGTATATATATGTATATGTGTGCATGTGTGTGTGTGTGTGTGTGTGTGTGTATTTTTTAAAGAAAATAAGCCATGAATTTGAGAGGAATTGGAGGAAGGAAAGAGAAGGTAAGATAATGCAAGTATTTAATTTCAAGAATTAAAAAATTATTATTTTTAAAAGTTTCCAATAATAAACTCCTAGGTAAGCTCATTGTCCTATTGTCCTGTTACAATTCATAAATAGTTACACACAAAATACATGTTTCAGACATGCACACACACACAGTAATGTGTATATGGTAAGAACGAGTTTAAAGTAGCAATTACATTCAAGCCGATACCCAGTTCGTTCTGGCCCTTCCACCTCCCGCGTCAGTGCTCCCTTGCCCAGTCAGGAGACCCTTGCTACCCCCTCCCCGCCCTGCACAATGCACCTACTAATTTTCACAATTCCAGAACACTCACACAAGCTCTCCTGAATAGCTCACCGTGCCGGTATGAAGAGCAGATGACCCAGTGAGTTTGAGATCTGTTTGTGCTCTCTTTGAGCGGCAGGTATCTAATGAAAACAGCGCGGGCCACAGTTTCCTGGGCTCACTCTCCTTCCTCCTTCAGCGTCATTATATTTCTTGTATGAAATGTAAACAGATGTTGTCATTGTTCCTGTTTGTATTTCATTTCCTATCCCCCCTCATCTTATCGATTTGACTGTTTTGAATTGTAAAGCGTTAACGGGATTCAGAAAGTTAAAGTGGTACTCAAAAGTGTATTTGAAGCCTTATCACTCTCCCGTCTTTTTTTTTTTTATCCATCCCCCAAACACCCTGTAAATAAACAAATTCACCTTTCGGGGTTTATTTTTCCTGTTTCTTTTGATGAAAAACCAGCAACCTCATGGATTTCTCTTCACAGTAGTTAACACTGGGATTTTGACTCGCTCACAGAAAAGGCTCACACCACACAGTCCACGGGCTCATATTGCGTTTCCCACTGACTCCAAGGAGCCTGTAGGGGTCAGCAGGGGATGCCGGGCCAGCTCTCTTGAGCAGAGTGGATATTACAAGTTCACTGCAGCCTGAACCCACATCCATCAGCTGGCTGCTAATCCTTCTTGACAGACATCCCAGAAGAAACTTGATGTGCTAACTAGTTCCAGAGGTAAACAGTGCGAAAAGCCAAAGTTTGCATTTGAGAGGCTGGAAAGAAAGTGATTTACTTCCGCGTCTCCCCCCCCCCCCCCGCTGTGAGACTTCCGCCCCTCCCCGCCGTGTGAGAGGTCACCAGGAAGGGAGCTAGACTCAGTTCCCCCACCCAACTGTAGGAAAAGCTCTCCTTCTGGTGTCCTTGCTTCTGCTGCTCTCTTCGCCTTTTTCATTCCTTTCCCATAAGTCTGTACTTAAGAGAACCCAAAACCTCAAGCCCCAAGCCCTTCTTAAGAAGCATTTGATATGGCACCCCAAGCCCGATGACAATAGTGGGTCTGTCTGCCTGCCTGTCGCGGGGGCCCCTCGTCCCCACAGGTGAAGAAAAAGAATGGCGACGACGCCACCTGAGCGCACCTGCGCTCACCTGTCCAGTCAGGAATGTGAACAATTCAAGCATTCTCCCGCCGGCCGGCCCGCTGAGAAGCTCAGGTGCTGTGGCCCGGAAGAAGCTGGCTGCGCTTTCCTCTGGGGTGTTTCTCCTTTGTCCTCCGCTGTTTTCTTGGCAGAAGGGCACAGTCAGCCCTGGGTGGCAGACTCAGGGCCTCAGATGGCTGCCTGGGCTCGGGGCGAGCAGGACCACAGCAGAGGAGGCAGCTTCAGCTGTTCTGAGCAGCCAGGAGTCGCCTGAGCTCCCACTGACACAAAGGAGCCCTCCCCCACCACTGCCCCAGATGCCCAGGGAAGAAGAGCCTTCTTACCATCTCTAGCACTCAGGCCCCCACCCCACCCCACCCCCAGCCCTGAAATCTCTCCTTCACCCCCTTTCACTACACTCAGTTGAGGAGTGTAAAGAGATATCCATCCCTAGGCAAAGAACATGATAAATTATCTATCTTCTCCATCCCAATGGGAAACCCTCTTTGGGTTGACAGCTGTCCCATTTGCCTCTCCAGGCAAAGGACTGGGGAAAAGAGATGTTGATGGATGGTAACATATATGTAGGGACAATAATATCCCATTGCCGTGGTTGGGTTTGGAAGGGCTGTAGAGGTCACCAGAGTGGCCAGTCCTCCACCTCCCAAGCAGTCCCTCTTGCAGCACCCTTGACAGGCGGCCATTCAGTTTCTGTCTGAACACTTCCAGTGATAAGGAGCTCATCCACGCCGCCGAATGGCGGACTCCTACCCATCCTTCAAGACCATGATCGAATGTCATCTGCCCTGGAAGGCTTCTTCCGGGTCACCAGGACAGATCAGTGACTATGTGCTTTGCAATCGCTCAACACTGCCCTCACTGCACCATGGCATGTCATCCTGGAGATCTGTCTTTCTACATCTGTGTCCCCTACCAACCTCAGAAGAGAGCTGTGTGTCAGTCATCTGCACCCACGTCTCCTAAGTCAACACCTGGCCCCTAGGAGATGTTCCAGTAATGGCTACGGATGCAGACAAGTGTGCGCTCCTGAGCCATCCCGTGTTTAAATAAGCACACGCACTGACATCCCAGCACACCCACTGACATCCCATTCTTGAGCCTCTGTCCTCTAATTCCCACACACTGGTCCTGGTGCTGTCTGTACTCAAGCAAAGGGGCAAACACACACTGCGATTCGCAACATCTCCAGAGTGTAATACGCTATCTGCTGACTGTCCACTTACTGTCCCATCAACGGTAGTGGTTGACATGGTGACTTCTCATAGTCCTCCCATGTAGGCTCTCCTTGTGGTTCCTCAGCTGACACGGCCCCAAAGATTTCAACTTTCCCATTCTGGGTGGATTAATCGGAGAGAAACAAAGGAATCTCAGGCCCCACGTTTAGTTCCACCCTTCGTTCCAGGATCTGCTCAGTCTCAAGTGGGCAAACACACAAGTGGGCCAGCCACAGCACTTCAGTAAGTTGGGGTGACTTGGTTTCTCTTCTAGTCAACTTTAAGAGTGAGCTTTCTCAGTGTCTGTACTCTAAAGCTGTTCTCTAAAGGAATAAAACAGATAGGATGAATGAATGTGGGATTTATTAAACCGGCTTGCAAGATATAGTCCAAGAATTCCGACAACGGCTATCTCATGAGAGAAAGGCCAAGACTCTGGAAGCTCAGTACGGGAGCGCAGGTGTCTTAGCAGTCCCAATCTGGTGCTGGAGTCCAGACGGATTCCTGAAGAGCTGGTAGTCTTCAGTGCACATTGGAAACCTGAAGTTGGTTCTAATGTCTGTGAAGGAATGTCACAGCAACAGAGTAGATGTGCTTGCCATCAAAAGTGGTAGCTTGCAGGCAAAAGAAGCAAAGTTCTCTTTCATGCCCTTTGTGTGAGACGGTGTAGTCCAAAGTAAGGGTGAGTCTTCCTGCTTCCAATAATCTGATCAGAAAATTCCCTCACAGGAGAGCCCAGAAGGTTGGGTTTTAGTTTATTCCAGATGTAATCAAATTGACAGCCAAGATTAGTCATCCCAGGATCCCGGCTGAGGCTCTCCTGTGAGGAGCCTGGCGGCAGGTTAAAACCTCAGAAGCCTGGCGACAATAGTGATAAGTTGTTAGGTCCAGATTTTTATGCATGGGTCAGTCAATGATATTTTTCTCTAATCTTTTTTGGACCTGTGGTATATGGTAGTTAAAGCTGTTTTTAAAGAAAAAGAAAGGGTGTAAATCGCAGGCAACGTATGAATACATCCATGTCCTCATGTCATACATTGTAAAACCGTGACTAAGCTATAGGGTTTTGTTTTTTGTTTTTTGTTTTTTTTTTAAACTGAACATGCTTTGAGCATAAACAAATCTGATATGTTTGTCATATGCTAATGGCAAATCATGAGTAAAGTACAGCAAATGTCAGAGTCTCTTTATTAGGAAGACACAATTAAATACATTAATAACAGGACGTGCCTGTAATCTTATCACCCAATAGACTAAGACAAGAAGATTGCTGCAAGTTGGAGGTTGGCCTGGCCTACATAATGAGTTCCAGGCAACACTTGGCTACAGATTATCAAAACAATAGGAGAAAAAAAAGATTTTAAAGGAAAGAAAAAGACAAAATTGAATAGATAAATGCTATTGGTTGGGATAGGAGAGGGTATTCTGTAATAACTTTCAAATGCAAAATCATGGTGGCTTCATGTAACCACATGTATAGCTCACTCGGTGAACTAGGCAAAGCTCTCGGTTCCTCTGTCGTCTCTTGGGAAACCAAGTTGAGAGTTCCATATTAGCTGGTATGAGAGATAATGAATACGTATGCCAGATTCAAACACACCCGACATAAACCCGAGAGAGGCAGCGTAGAACCCAGCACAAAGCAGTGCTCAATAATTATGTACTGGATAGATGAAGTGAGCAATATGGCCAGATATGCTGGGAATCCACTGTCAGCATCCTCTGGCCGGCAAAGTTAGCTGTATTCTCTTTAAATGTGCTAAGTGTGTGATGTGTGCTGTTGAGTGAGAGAAATGGGTTGTAGACCATCTGTTTGGTATGGTTATGATCTTACTTAGACAAAGTTATGGGTGTACGCATAAGCACAAAGCACAGTTATATACTGCAAAGAGAAGATTCAGCATCGGGAAAAGCAGTCCATCCAAAGTAATTGGTGAATGATTCCGTGCCTTTAGAACTTTAGCAAATCTTCCCAATGTGGTGGTGTTTTTTGTTTTGTTTTCTTTTTTGTTGTTGTTGTTGTTGTTGTTTTCATATTTATTTGATAGGTTTTTCGGCGAGTACAGTAATCGGAAACAAATAAAAATGCTAACTTTGGTTTTGATGGAGAAACGGAGCTCCTCATTATAAAATAATAAAGTAGAGATGATGATGAAGGCGTGTATGGTGGGGGCGCTGCGAGATGGCTTAGTGAGTAAAAGGCTTACTGCACAGGCATCTGATCTCCAGCACCAAAGGGAAAGTCTGCCCACTGCTGCAGGCCTGTAATCCCAGTGTTAGAGTCACGAGGACCCTCGTGGCTGTCTGGCCAGCCAGTCTAACCAAAATGGTGCGCTCCAGGTTCAGTAAGAGACTTTGTGTGCAATAACAAGGTGGAGACTATTTGAGAGAACACACAACAACATTTGGTTTCCACAGAAACCCACGCACATGTGCACTCATATATGAATAAATAACACATGAAAATGCATAGAAGAAAATAGTGACCATTCTGAAATAACCTTACAAAAGGGACGTCATATCCAAAGCCGTCAGCCCAGTGGGGTTTTTATTGGGAGGGCTTGAACTGTACATTAGAAAATAAATAAAGGATCCAAAAATAAGAACAGCTAAGCATTTGCCTTCAGGTAGGTGTGAATTTGTTACAATCCTAACTTTACAGATGTAGATGAGAGTTGGCTAGAAGAATGAGAAGTTTCAGCTTAGAAGCATAAAATTTTAGCAGGTGAAGAAAGACTGCTTGAGTCTAGTGATTTTTTTTTTCACTTCAGAGCCTTGTTTCCAACCATTAAAAGGTGCCGTTAATTTTTTTCAGTTGTGTGTTCAACTTCATTATCCTGTAGCTTTCCATGGGTGTGGGATAAGGAAACTTGGAAGGGTAGTGTGAAACATGTTTGGAGGTGTTCTTCAGACCAAATGGGGGTCCAGATAAACTCGGCATTGATTGCAATATTCAAATCTTCCTCCCTCCCCTTCTCTCTCTTCTCTCTCTCTCTCTCTCTCTCTCTCTCTCTCTCTCTCTCTCTGTCTCTGTACAGCTGTGTTTCAATAAACATGGACATGTTTGTATCTATGCATGGGTATATGCAAGTGTGTGTGTGTGTATGTGTGTGTGTGTGTGTGTGTGTGTACAGCTGTACATCTGTGTTTTAGTAAACATGGACATGTTTGTATCTATGCATGAGTATATGCAAGTATGTGTGTGTGTGTGTGTGTGTGTGTGTACGCTGTGTTCTAGTAAACATGAACATGTTTGTATCTATGCATGAGTATATGCAAGTGTGTGAGTGTGTGTGTGTGTATACAGCTGTGTTCTAGTAAACATGAACATATTTGTATCTATGCATGAGTATATGCAAGTGTGTGAGTGTGCGTGAGTGTGTGTGTGTATATGTGTGTTCAGCTGTGTTCTAGTAAACATGGAAATGTATGTATCTAGCAGGTGTATTTGCACTGTGTGAGTGTGTGTGTACAGCTGTGTTCTAGTAAACCTGAACATGTAAGTATCTTATCTATGCGTGGGTATATGCAAGTATGTGTACATGCTGTGCGCATGTGCACACATACACACGTGCATAGGCCAGAAGTCACCCTTAGGTGTTATTACTCAGGTGCTAACCACGTTGCTTTTGTTTGTTTTTTAAATATGGTCTCCTGCTAGCCGGGAACTCACTGATTAGGTAAAGCGAGACAACCTTGAGCCCCAGGGATACACCTGTCTCCGCTTCCCTGTCTTTACTTGTAGAACTGGGACTACAAGCACAGGCCACCACACATGACTTTTCCCAGGAGTTCCACAGATCAAACTCAGGATCTCGTGGTTGCAAGGCAAGAATTTTACTGACTTGTCTCCCTAGTCCAAGCAAATATCTTGAGTAGGAGTATATTGGAATGATGGTAGCAATAAAGGATAATTTATATACATGAGAGGAGAAAAGACCCATGAAAGGAGAGAGAGAGAGAGAGAGAGAGAGAGAGAGAGAGAGAGAGAGGGAGAGAGACTGAACAAGTATACTAGTGTGTGCTGGAAGGAGCTAAAATGGTGGTTAAATGCTTTTATAATAATCTAGAGGTTGTAGTGAATTCTCCTTCCAACTGCACCCCACCCCACCTCACCCCACCCCAGTAACTCTATTCCTTGAGCTTTTGAGAACTAGTATTTCATTTTCACCCATTTCCCCTTTCTGGCCAGGCCCTATGCCCACTGATCCCAGCCAGGTAAGATGATCCACGGATCCCGCTTGCCTTCTTCCCACACCTCAGCTGCCCAAGAGCAGATGTATTTTCTTTCTTTCCTAATTTAAGAATTGTTTTTTATAGGAAGCCACTTCTTAGTTGGGCTTCTGATCAAGACAGAGCTATGGGGATGATTAAAGGCCTGGACAAGCGCCATGTTTTACAAGAAAACTGAAAGGATGGAGAGACGGGGCTTTCTGATCCAGGACAGGGAAGCTGAGAAGACGAAGTCCTCCAAGTCTGCCCAGGCGCACAGGTATGTGGACAAAGGGGCTGTGACTGGGTCCATTGAGGTGGAAACAATGGTGGTTATCAAGTCTAGTTTCAGCCTGGTGATAGTAGAAAACTCTACAAACTTCCCAGGCATCCCCTTCCTTCCTTCTTTCCTTCCTTCCTTCTTTCCTTCCTTCCTTCCTTCCTTCCTTCCTTCCTTTATTTCTTTATTCTTTCTTCCTTCCTCATTTTCTTTCTTCTCTCCTTTCACCCTTCCTTTGTTGAGGTCACTAAACACCTAATTTTGTCTTTCTGTGACTCAAGACATCTTAATTTCTTTTAAAAATGAAAGCAGGGGATAAATGTTCCAACTGTGTCTAGTCTTCCATGTCCATAGACGACATGCTCGGCATTCGTGCAGACGGGGGCGGGGCGAGCTGCATCATTGGCTCTCGAAGCGCATGCTCAGGAGAGTGTGCCTTACCCCTGGCCAGGGGCAAGAACTGGGCAGAATGCTTTATGTGAGCTTCTCAGCTAAGCTTGTAAATCGCAGAGTTTGTAGAGGAAGGAACAACTTACGGTACAAATAACTGACCTAGATTCTGAGCTATGTTCACAGCCCCACAATTCATAACCTCTGTATTTCGGTGTCCCACTAACATTTTTCTGTAAGAAACTGTCATAAATAGGCATTCGACTACTTTGTTAATCTTTTAGGCTCCTGGCTAACATTTTATTTTATAGCTGTCCTATAAAATGAAATAAGAAAGGCATTCCTTTTCTGACTAAACAATATTACACCACAATCCTGGCTTTAAAAAAAATTTGTGAGATGAAAGGAGGAGACAGAAACGATTTAGGAACCTGTGAGGCAGAGGGATCCACTTGAACAGTTTACTGTGTGCTCTTCTATAATACCTATATGTTCTATTATAGCTACACTATGGTCACTCTAATGACCATTTTGTTGTTATGGTCCCCCCCCATAATGGTTGTAATAGTTAGTTCTGGATATGCATTTCAAAGAGTTGAGGAGTTCAGGGTTGCCAAAATGAGTACAGAATTCACATGAAGAATGTCTGGAGGTTATTTCTGACTGACATATGGCTCAGTGAATGAATAGAAAAGGCCTGCCCTCGACGGGCACGCAGTCAGGTCCCAGCTAGACCAGGAAGACAGAATGGAGGAGCCTCCTCTTGGACATTCCCTTCCACAGCAGCTGTTTCTCCTTTACCGCCTTAGATATAAGTCGTTAGGCCCTTGGACTGGCACAAATGGCCTTCTGGGGCTGCATATCTGGCTTTCCCGGGCCTAACTCTTGGTCTCTGAATCCTATGAGTCAGTTCCTAAGCCTGTAGCTACATGCATATCCACAGGGACACATACATAAACACATACCATTGCCTCTGCTTCTCAAAAGAGCCCAGACCAATACAGAAAGGTATCCTTGATAAATTTTAATGTCAGTTTCTTGTTGAAGAGATTTTACTGAGTGTCTATTAAGTATCACTTGTAATAAGTGGTGGAACTGACATTAAGACTCTGTAGAGTCCACACGGTTGTGCTAGACAATGAGCGATAAGGACTTGATAGGGCTCATGAAGGAGGCATGTTTCATCCACGGAGAGTGGAGCAGGGTGAGAGCTCCATTTTATCTCACTGACATGGTCCAGCCGAATCTTTCTGAGAAGGCAGTGTCCAGGGACCTGATAGGGCTGAGGCATGCAGGCCTGTTGTCATCCTAGTGTTCCAGACAGAGGAACCGATATGTGGAAATTGAATGAAGACTCAAACTTGCCCATTTCTAGATACATTTGGCTGGAGAGCTGTGAAGGGAAAAGAGAAAGTATGGAAGATTCTGTAGAATTGGCTGGGAGGGTGGAGAAAGGCATCGCATGATGCGAGGAAGGACTTAGTAGGGCTTTAGAAACACTGACTGGTCAGCCCTAGGTACAATGGACATAAAACATCTACTCGATGGTCAGTTTAAATAGCTACTTCCTCCAAATCACCTCCTTCTTAAAGCCACTCCACTGCCTCCAGCTCCTTTCTCAAAAGTCGTCTACTCTATAAGGGCTGACGGGACCACACAAATTAAAAATCCAATCCAATCCTTATCTTGATCTCCTGTCACACACTTATCTGTGTATGACAAGGGAGTGGCAGTATATGAGTGTCTGTGCATGTATATATAAATTACTCGAATTGCGAAGGCCAGAAGTCAGTTTGCGATATCTTCTTCTATCTCTCTCTGTATCCTATTTTTTTTTTTGAGATAAGATCTCTTATTGAATGTAGAACTTTCCATTTTGGCTCGACTGCCTGACCAGAGAGCTCCGGGGAGCATCCATCTCTGCACACCACCCCCAGCTTGGATATGTGCTGACACGCCTGGCTTTTAAATGAGTTTTGGAGAACTGAACCGGGGTCCTCACGATTACACAGCCATTTCCCCACTGGGTTATCTCCCTAGCCCTTCTGTCTTTTTTGATGAATACGCCGCAGAAGAGGTAAAAAGCCTTGGGTGGTAGACATAAATGTAAGATTTAGCATCACGTCGATTTATTTAAGTCTGTGAGACTACATAAGCTTAACCAAGAGCATGTGGGTAGAAAAGAGGACTGAATGATGAGCCATGGGCTTTAGGGAGGAGTGTGAGAAAGGGAGGAAGAAACCGTACTGAAGACAGAGAAGGAGCCAATGGGACGGAAGAAGATCAAGGATGGTGCTGTGCGCCTTAAGATGAGTGACTACGAGGAGCATGCAGTGGGAAGGCCACAGGACCCAAGTCTAGCGCGTACGGAAGGTGAAAAGCCTCCGGTGTTTTCTCTGACTCTCATTTTTCATTCAATGGGAAACCACCCAAGACTCATTTGTTTAGCTGAAAACATTTGCCAAGCTCCACTAGGTGACGGGGATGTAGGAGTGTGTTTGTGAGCAATGTGTACAAAGCTTATCATCCAAGGCAGTCAGCAGATATTGGGAGGAAGTCCCAAGTCAGAAAAGGGCAGAAGAATACCAAGAGGATGCTGGAGCCAAGAGGTGGTCAGAGAAGGCCACTCGTCAGCAAAATTGCCCCTGAGGCTGAGCCGTATAGGGAAGTGCTTGGAGGAAAAGCGAGGACCAGGCCTCCATCTGAGCTGATGGTGGGGGTGCTACCCATTCCATGCACATTTCTAGCCCAGGAATGTCCCCAGAGGCTGCACTTCTCTTCCTGTTGAGTCCTGGAAGTGGGGGTGTCTGACAGCTCTGTCTTTAAATGACTGAGCATTGACATTTGGGGGGTGGTATTATTTTTTCCTTCTTTCTTGCTCCTTCCAAGACTGGCTTCAATACAGCCTGTGTCTCTGGACTGGGGCTTTCCCAGATCTTATCTTCAGATGAGCTTCTGTGCTCCTGTAATATTTTGTGTGTGTGTGTGTGTGTGTGTGTGTACAGAGAACCCCATAAGTAGTCCCAGCCTTGTCCCCTTTCACCTCCTCTGAGGCTCTCAGCATCCTTCTACCGCAGTTCGGAAAGAACCCTACAGGTTGCCCCCATCTTGGTTCAGAAGCCATATTCCCTTACTGCCTGGATGCATGACCCTTATCTTCTGAGTGACATTTATAAATCGGGCACTTAATGTGACTGGAAAGAAATAAGCAATGAAAAGTGAAAATATCTTGTCCAAAGATGCCTCATAGGCTTACCCAAAAGGCTGCCCAACATTTCCGCTGTGTGTCATTGTTTCAAATTAAAATGGGGGCTTAAAAATGCAGATATGGGGCTGGGGAGATAGGTCAGTCGGTAAAATATCTACTTTGTAAGTACGAGTACCTGAGTTGTGTCCCCCCAAAATCTGCATTAATAAAGCTGGGCATGGTGGCCTGCATTTGTAATCCCAGTGCTGGGGTGTCAATGATGAGCAGACCGTTGAGGCTTGCCGGCCAGCCAGCCTACCTAACCGGTGAGAGCTGAGTCCCAGTAAGAGACCCTGCCTCAGAAACCAGTGTGAATGGTTCCTGAACAATAGCACCTAAGACTGACCTCAGGTCTTCACGCACTCACATACATGTACACACATACAAACATGGACACACACACATCACACAAAAGCAAATATGGTACTATGTTGATTCTATGTTAAAACATTTGCTTTGAACACCTATAGTGGGTTGACTCACAACCTTCCATAAGATATTGATCTGCTAACCTCTAAACCTGTGAGTGTTTGTAAATACCCTTCAAATGAGAAAACAATGCGTGCACACGCGCGTGCGCGCACAAACACACACACACACAAGAATGTGTGAAAATAGAAGCAGAGGTTGCTGGCTGCTTTCCTCGCTCTCAGAGCTCTAGGCCTGGGTATCTGCATGCTTTATAGGGAATAGAAAGATATAGTAGAGAATGCTGGGAAAGGGCAGGTGTGAGGCATCACGTAGGCCACACCAGAACACTGTGTACAGCCTGAGTGTGTGCAGCTGGCACGGACAGGCGTTTCCACATGGAGGAGGGACGTAGAAGAGACTAACAGTCAATCCTACATTGTATGTCTTAGCTTTTGCTCATTGTGAAAAGATTTAATAAAAAGACTTGCTTTTTTCATGTATATGAGTATTTTGCCTGCATGTGTGTGTGTATGCACTATATGTGTGCCTGGTGCCCACGGTGGCCAGAAGAGGGCATCAGAATGGGTGCCCTGGAGCTGCAATTACACATGATTGCACCCTGCCATGTTGGGTGCTGGGAACTGAGCTGGGTCCTCTGCAAGGGCGGTGCCTCCCCAGCCCCAGTGGCCTGGCCTTGTCTTGTAACAGTTTACCCCTGCAGTGGCTGGCTCAAGGCTCCCTCCACCAATAGGCTCTTCTCCAAAGGAATCTCTGCGCCGGAGCATGAAGACTGTTTAGACTTTTCGCAGGCTGCATTTCTCTGAAGTGTAAGCTTGAAGCCCTGCCTGACGTAGCTCGGAGGCATTCTTGGAGCGGCTGGCTTCAGATGAAGAAGTCGCGAGCAACCCAACCCTGGTTCAGAAGACAGCTTGCCTGTGATTTGTCACACAGAGAAAGCCCCAGGGACAAGAGAGAGGTGTCTGAACTGGCAGGCTGGCAAGCATCCATGGGGATGGGGGGGGGTAGGAACACACACAATCTAAGCAATTGAAAAGTAGTCCTGCCCGAATCCCCTTTCTGTACCCAGTGGCAAAGCAAGCGATCAAGCAGCCTCTTTGGGAAGCACCTTGAGGATACAGGGGAGAAGAAAGCTTCCTTTGGGGTTTCCAAAACACTCCCCTTTCATGCTTGTTTTTACTTAGTCACTGCCTCCCTCCTGGCCTCAGGCACAGAAGTCCAAATCCTGCTTGCCCCAGGTAACTGGAACCCTGAATGTACACAAAGCACCACTATGCCTCCGTGATATTATCAGGCAGGCCTGGCCTGCTCCACGAGGTAAGACAGCGGCTGAGCCAGGGTGGCCAGACCCAGCACTGAAACAGGACCCCCAGGCTGCCGGCTGGGGACAGAGTGGCCTTTGTGAGGGACACATCATATTTAGGCCAGTTCCCTTAATAACATCGCAGTCATCGGGGCATTTGCTTTCCCGGCTTCCAGCTCCAGAGCCCTGTGTAGCCTTCTGTACGATGTGGCTCCGGGACTGGAGTTGACATTGGATGGGGAGGACCATGGGACCTAGCCAAGCTTCAGTCTGAGGGGCCCATCAGAACATTGGATGTGCTATGGTCCACAAGGAGCAGCAGACATCACGGCCAAACCACAAGACGTGATTGAAAGATGGTTTTTCTGTGTCCTAGAGGGAACCGGTGTGTCTTTCTCCAGGAGACATTGCCAATCTGGGAAACATGTAACTTCAGATATGTAATTGCACTCTACCGGAGACAGGCTGTGTGTTGTAGGCAAGTCTCCTGACCTTCCTGACCCCGTGTCCTCACCTGTACAACACAGATGACAGAACCTACCTGGGAGGGTTCCTGTGATGGCTGTAGATAATAAACACAAGTGCAAATATGGCAGATGCTCAAACTGTAGCAGCTGGGGCTGGAGACGTGGGCGAGCAGTTCAAAACAGTAGCTGATCTCCAGAGGACCCAGGTTTGAGTCCCAGTATCCACACGGTGGCTCATGGTGGAGTCCATAACGCCAATTGCAGGGCATCTGACACCCTTTTCTGGCCTCTACAAGTGCAATGTGCGTGTGGTATACAAACATGTCTGCAGGCAACACACACACATATGTGTATTTTTTTAAAGTAGCTTTCATATTAAAATAGACTTGATTAACATCTAAAGCTTTCAGATAGGTCTTAGCAGCCCTACCACACAGACGGAGACCTTTCTTAAGGTTTGGACAACAGTGGTAAACTTAGCACAAGTCAAGAGAAAATGAGCACATCAACCAACAGCAGTATTAAAAGCCGTGTGTGTGTGTGTGTGTGTGTGTGTGTGTGTGTGTGTGTGTGTATGTGTTTAAGACAAAGTCTCATGTAGCCCAGGCTGACCTCAAACTCGCTACATGGGCAAGGGTGACTTTGAGCTACTGATTGAATATACTGAATATATGTACTGAATATAGTCTTATGACACCTTACAGCTCAAAGCCACAACTAACACCAAAACACTCCATGGTGCTCACCACATTATTACAAAGAGCAACACAACTCTGCAAGAGGAAAAGGAATGAGTCTGTGTGGTCCCTAGCCTCTGACATCTTAGCTGCACATCTTAAGCAATGCCTAGAGGGCCCCTTCTGAAGAAGCAGCTATTCAAAGGCCTAGTTTGCTTTAGAGAGAAAACAAACAAGATAGTCAGGTGATACGAAGCTCACCTTGGGCACAGAGGCAGTGTGGTGTCACTCTCACCAGCTGTAATCTGAACATGTCATGTCCCCTCTCTAAACCTCTAAGTCCTCATTAGAAAAATATGTAATGGCAAGAACATCTATCTTATTGTTACTTGATGTAGTGGCTATTCCTGGTCGTCAACTTGACTATATCTGGAATGAACTACAATCTAGAATTGGAAGGCTCACCTATGATCCTAATCTGGAGGCTCAGAGATATAAGTTTTTGACCTGGACTTAGCATGGAGATCTTGAAGCATGGTGGCTATGGATTCCAGTTGAAGATCATCTGGGATTAAAGGTGTGGAGACATACACCTTTAATTCCAGATTATGGCTATGGATTCTAGTTCAAGATCATCTGGGATTAAAGGCATGGATACACACACCTTTAATCTTGGCTACACCTTCTACTGGAGACATATATAAGGACATTGAAAGAAGGAAGACGGCTTCTTCCTTGACGGCTTGCTTCGTGGGACTGAGCAACTGCAAGATCCTTGGACTTCCATCCATAGCTGCTGCTGACTACTGTTGGGGAGTTGGACTACAGACTGTAAGTCATCAACAAATTCCCTAACTACATAGAGACTGCCCATGCGTTCTGTGACTCTAGAGAACCCAGACTAATACACTTGAGTAGGCAAAGGGCCCAGTCCATCGATTCAATAAATATTTGGTGAGTTGGTGGTTTCTAGAGCAGCATGTTTTAAGCCAATAAGGAGATCACCGAAAGGCAAGGGACATTTTGTCATCATGCTGAGCGGGCGGGGGGTGAAGTGTTCTTGCTAACCAAATTTCACTGCATTTCACTGCTTAGAGCTCAAAAGTGTCACTACTCTGGGTAGAAGGAACCATTTACTGACAGGCTGCTGAACTCAGGTGAGTGTGTGAGGCTTCACCCAGTCTCTGGTGTTTAGTTCTCACAGCAACCCTATTAGCTCCATCCCTGTTGGAGACAGGAACACTGAACTGCAGACATATTAAGTTATCAGTACGTGCACACCGTATATTGTAAAAGGAATGAAAAACCATCATTCCTTTTAAAGAGCCTTCGGGTCCACCAAACTGGTTATCTTTGATCCCCACTTTAGAAACACAGCGTAGGGTAATAAATAAGTAAATAATGTTCCCTGGATTTTCCCAGCTGATGGGACGGGCCAAGCTTGAAAGCCAGACTCCTCTGATGGCTCACCCTGTGAGATACCTTCTATCTCCCAGCATGGCACTCACTAACGAGCACATTCTTACCATCTAGAGTGCATCAGGACTACATGTTGAGAGTGGTTTGGGGACTTGGATTCTCAGGCTTCCTCCACTTCCTAATGAGTCGGAGTCTTGGGATCTGGGCTCAAGCTGGTGTGTTTTGAAAAGCAGGGAACCATGTACCTGGCAAAAGTGGAGAATCAATCGTTTCATTCACTCAAACCTCATTGTGTGGTGGTCTCAAGCTAACTCTGACTTTCTTACAACGTCACAGGTCAAATATATTATAAGGACAGCAGTCCCCACCCTCATGAAAGGCCCAGGCTGTCTTTGTCAAGGTTAGTGCTCCCCTAACAAGTGTGAAAGCTGTCTGACCTCTGAGATGGTCACCTGGGCATCCGATTCAGCCCACTGTCCCTTTGGTTTTAATCATTACATTGCACTTCTTGAATACGTTTCATGAGAAGAGATACTGGATGGAGGTGTCATTCACAATGTCCTTATTAAGTACATTCCTAATCTGAGAAAAGCTATAATTTGGTTACTCACAGACAGTCCTCCACTTAAAATTTGATATTTGCAACATTCTCCAAAGAAAATGTTGGCTTCATATAGTCCATAGCCTTGTAAACTCTGGCTTCTGACTAGAAGGCTTGGATCCCACACTCCCTTCTTTGCTTAGCTATCTTTTATAGGACACAGCTTACCTGGTGCTTCCTCTAGGATCCCGTCTCTCACACCCTTATCTATGTAAAGTGGGCCCTAGGACACAGTCTGGTATCCCCGCAGCATTCGACGCTTCTCCTCTGCACTCTGCACCCTGGATTATAACTATCGTCTGAATTGTCTGTCTTCCCCAAAGTCTGTGCGCTTTTGAAATCCATGGTGCTAATCCTAATGACTGGCAAACATTAAAGTTCAGTTAATGTCCATCAAAGAGTGCATGCATGACATTGGAATAGAGGACTGACACTCGCATCCATTGCAGAACGCAGAAGACATTGCCTAAGCATTCAAATCCTACGGGACTGGTCTCTGAGCTATGGTATGGATCAAGAGCAGTGTGCACTTTCTCCTATCCAATGAGAAAGGCTGGATGGCTTACTCCCTGAGGGTATTCTACAAAGGACACGGACACTATTTGTTGTGGGCATTGACCCCAGACCTCAAAGGGCTTGCAGAGGTTGTAGCCCTGAGTGAAGGAAGCTTGTACGGGTCAGCATGCTTTCCCCCGATAAGACTGGGCTCCTGCCTGCTGGGTGACCAGCCATATAGAGATCTGCAGGTGTCTGTAAGAGGTGTAGTGTTCTCTCCGTGGCTAGCCCTGCGGCTACTCTGAACAGGAAGAAGAACTCTGCCCACTGTGGGAGCAGAGGAAGAGGAGTGGGGGGAAAGAAATGGGTCATTAATCAGAAGACAATGGCCTGAGGTCAGCCTGCTTTAACCTCGAAATAATGTCTCTAAAGTACAGGATGTAGCTGGCAGATCAGCCTGGCTTAGAAAAGTGTCTAAGGTGTTAGATGATGTCCCACCAGGCTCTGCAAAGCAGGAATCCCCTTACATCTCAGGACTGTTTTCTTCCCCTGGGGGAGGTTCCCTTACCCATTCCTAATTGTTCATTGTGCTACAAAGTTCCACAACTGCACATGTATTTCTTGGCTTAGCACACTGGTCCCTTTGAGAATAAGAAAATTCCAACAACCGGGACTTTACATGGTCATTCCCCTTCTAGCAAGCAGTTGATGACGTGGTTGGCTAACCTCAAGATTTGTACCTGAGTCAGGGAAATGGGAGAACCCCGAAGAGGGTTTCAGGTTCCCAAAGCCATGTCTCCACCTTCTCAGTCTTGCTAAGAGCCATCACCTCTCCTAAGGTATATTGGTGTGTGTGGGTGGTAAATGTTAGCAGTCCTGCTAGCCTCTTTTTTAAGGCTTTATTTTTTTTATTTATATATGTGTGCGTACCGATGTCTGTGTGTACCAAGTGTGTGGCACACACACCTGTGGAGGCCAGAAAGGGCACTGCATCCTTTGGAGCTGGTGATGCAGCAGTGGCGAGCCACTCAGTGAGGGTGCCTGGAATGGAATTGGTATCCTCTGGAAGGGCAGCACGTGCTCTTCAGCTCAGCTGGCTCTCAGCCCCAGGCGAACACTTCTCTCCCCTTTCCCTGCCTCTTCTGCTCGTCCCTTCATCATTTCTCTTTCTCATTCTATTTCTTGTGCCTCTCTCTTCCACTGACCCCAAGCCCGCTTGAGCGCCCACATATCAGTTTGCGGCTTTGTCTAGTGTCGAGCCATTTTGGCATATGATAAGCAAGACTAAGGCTTTGGAGCCCCGTCTTCAAATCTTTTCTGTTGTTCAGTAGCTGTGTGACCTCCTAGGAGTCTCTGGTCTCCTTCTCTTCCTGTAAAAATTGGAAATAAATTGTAACAACCCAGCAAGGAGCTGTGAAAATTGAGAATTGCTCCACTGATGTGCTTGGGACTCACCAAACCTTCTTCTTCTTTTTTCTTCTTTCCACCTCTATCTCCCTTCAGGTGATTTTATGACAAGAACACCCAGTGACAGTGACAAGCTCTGCCCAGCTTTGCAAACTACAGAGTGCTCATTTTTCTCATGGGTCAATCTTTCCTCTTTCCCTGGTTTTAATCCAACACCAACAATGGTGATTTCAGAGAACTTTACAATATGTCTGAAATTTGGTCTGCTTTTAAAACAAAAGATTGACTTTTTTGTCAACTGACTTGCCCTGAGATGGGATGGCTGGCTGGCTGCTGTGCTGGGGTCAGTGACAAGGAGGTTCTCACAGAAGCCCTGGGCTGTGCAGGTTAAAAACAAAGACAGGAGACATCCAGAGACATGCCAACTGTCCTGCTATGTGGTCATGGGAGGGTCATGTAAACCATGCCACATGG
Organism: Apodemus agrarius; assembly: GCA_964023405.1. Classification (NCBI taxonomy): domain Eukaryota; kingdom Metazoa; phylum Chordata; class Mammalia; order Rodentia; family Muridae; genus Apodemus; species Apodemus agrarius. Next base: position 27,024,538 of record OZ030017.1, read on the forward strand.
GCAGGCTGTAGACACCCAGAGGCCCACTAGTCACATAGCACACCCACAGCACTGCAATGTGTAAGTATGTGGGGGACAGATGGGAGTGTGAGAGAGAAGTGTAACAGCTTGAGCATTGGGAAGGGAGATGGAAATGGAGACAGGAAGGAAGGGAGGAAAAGCCTCTTGTGAGCAGCCAGCCCCGACTGAGGTCCATGCTGCCACTGAGGACCATGTTTGGGTCCATGGCTATACAGCAGTAGAGTCAGCATCAATGTCCTTGGCTCAGATTACCACTATAAAACCCAAAGGGATGTCCCTGGTCTGGACAGCCTCTTGGGACCATGTGGATATCCAGGCTAGCTCTCTTGAGGAAAGCTGTGCAGCACTGTCCCTAACCCTCACTGACTGTAGCACACTGGAGAGCTGGCTCCACCTCTCACTAGTGGCAGCACTTGGGGACAGCAGACCCTGCACTTCACTAGGGTAGGACAGTGGAGCTGGCCCTGATTGCGGGGTGGGGGGTGGGGGGGTGGGGGTGGTAAGCCAGCCCTGAGGGCAAGAGCGTGGAAGGGGCTTGACCTTCTACTCCACTGCTGTGAAGTGGCTCCAGCACAGAGGTGATGGCCCCACCACTCACTGCCAACTGTGGTAAAGCTGGCCCCCAGCTCATAAGACCTGGCCCTGGCCCTTGCTAGCAACAGCATTCAGGAGAATGGGCCCTCACCTCCCTGGGTAACACAGTGGAGCTTTCCCTGATGGCACAGGTGAGCCAGTCTCAAAGGTGTGAGAGTAAGAGAGCTGGCCCAGCTCCTCAAAGGCTGCAGCACATGAGGGAGTGGCCTTGGGCCTCTACTGGATAGCAGAGTGCAGCTAGCTATGGAGGTGTGTGCTGGTGGGCTGGCCTCAAGAGCGTGAGCGCAGAAGAGCTGAACCTACTTCCTGCTGATGCATTGTGTGGCCCAGTGGGAGCAGTGCTGGAGAGCTCACCCAACTGCTATGAGTAAGGCAGAACCAGTGCATTGAGCAGCTCAGCTCCCACCCAGGACCAGACCCAGGGTGTTGAGTTGACCAACATCTTCCCCATCTATGAACTACTGAAGTGGGTGACGGGGCCAATTCTACAGACCCAAAGCTGCAAGATCTCCGTGACACAGGGCAACAACTAGATATCTGAAAGAAGTCCCATTGAGGATCTAGCATTGATAGTGTAGCAGAAGCCAGAGGCCTCGAACTAGATCAACGACTCATTGCAATCAATGTTTGCAAGAGAAGATGTGTGGTCAGAGGGATATACCGCGAGACACACTGTGACACACCACAGCTTCCGCAACAAGATGTTTTCTATGCTTTGTTTTGATGTGTGTGTGTGTGTGTGTGTGTGTGTGTGTGTGTGTGTGTTATTGGGAGAGGGAGGTTGCAAGGGCTGAGGGCAGATATGAAGGGATGGGTAGATGACTGGGACTGGAGTTTATGATGTGAAACTCACAAAGAATCAATAAAAGCTGGAAAAGGCAATGCCTCTGCTGAGCCACTGCCAAAGTTAAATGGAAATCCACAGCTTTAGAGCAGGGCTTCTCCAAAAACTCAATGTTCATTCAGATACATCAGAGTCTCCAGTTTTATGTACAATGGTGAAAATTCTCTGCCCCTCTCTCAGGATCCTAATGTGGTTCTATTGGAACTCTCTACCTATTACTGATGTGCTCTGAAGTCTGAATTCTGTTATTTTAAGGTACCTGAAGAGATAACCTGAATATTGCAACACAAGGTTAAAAAACAATGAGCAAACAAAAACCTATGATCAGCTCCACTGAGCATCGATGACGGGAAAGTAACCTTTTCCCATCGGCCATTAAGGCTCAATTCCTTGCCCGAATACTCCTAGGAAGAGACAGAGAAAAACATGACATTGATGCTTCCAGCCCCACCCACCTCTCCAGATGCCCCCACCCTCTGCTCCAAAGAGTTCTCCCCACCTGACAATAGATCCATAGGCAAGATAAAGTGTGAATGAGACAAAGGGTGTGGGGCAGAAGCAGAGGCAGGCTTCCTTCCTGGATTCGTGGCACTCTCTTACTTTCAGATTCATCCTTGAGGTCAGACGCCCAATATGTCCCCTCTAAATTCCTAGATATGCAACTTCAGGTGAGTGTAATCATAATTAAATTCCATTACGGGAATGGAATGTGGAGGGCTAATAGCATTATTTTGTTAATGCCGAGATTTGGTCTGTACGTCCTCCGGGGTATCTTGTGTGTCTCCTCTCGGTGGAGGGCTGCTCTGGTAAGTTTCATGTTTCCACCTGATAAAAGATTTTTGGACCAAGGCGATCATTTAAAACATTAGCCATTATCTGACAGAAATTAAGTTAATAATGCTTCAAGAAGAGGATAGCTGAAAGAACAGTGGCCTGAATGTCAACAGATATGAGGTTTCAGAAAAAAAAAAAAAATGAGCCCAGGGACCTGGGGAGGCTGCTTGGCCTCCATGGGTCTCCATTTCTCCATTGGAGAAAGGTCTCTTTTAGATTGCCACGGGACCCCCTGAGGCATGCTAGTGCTTGTTCTTGGAGGAAGCTGTGGAACCCCCCCCCAATGTATCCACAGAACATCGTATACTTAGCTCAACTCATAAAGGCTTAGAGAGGTTCTGAAGGGGAGAATATAGCCTAACTTCTCTTAAATTTTTAAGCCATGCCCAGTTCATTATTTCCATCCAAACAGTGCTACTTGAGAACATTCGTTACATCAGGCAATCTTTCAGAAACTGGGGGTTCGCTGAGAAAAGTGTGTATGGCCACCACTGTGTGGTGGGTTGTGGAAGAAGGGGGAAAGGGAGGTTTGTCCTCCAGCTCCTGCTCCGCCCTCAGCTGATGACCTCGTGCTGCTTCTCCCTAACTGGACTTTGATATCGTTACACTTACAATGCAGACATTGGGCTAGATAGCCCCCACAGTTGCTTCTATTTGAGGGCGTGTTATGAATTTGTGCAAGAGATTTATTCATTCATCCAGCAAATATCTCAGGTTCCCAGCGGTACCTGGTTCTGGAGCTAAGATAAATAATCCAAGAACCCTTCTCTATAATACTTGGGCTAACATTTACTGAGCGTTTATTATGCACCAAAAAAGCAATAGTGAACTCATTCCATATACGATACACAGCCCTTTGAGGGAGATGCTACTATTAGCCATATTGGAGGCAGAATTCTAAGCTAAACACACACGACTCTCACCTACACACAATTCTCTTTTGTCGGAAGCTGGTGGAGCCTTTGAATTTGACAAGATGTCACTTCTGTGACTATGCTCTGTCATAGGGGAAAGATGATTCTGCAGTTGTAATCAAGGCTCCTTATGGGTGGATCTTAAGAAAGTGAGGAGGGTTATAGGAGTGTCTCGGTGGGTAAAAATGCTAGGTGTACGACCATGAAGACCTGAATTTGAAACATCAGCACCCACATAAAAAGGTAGTCATGGCCACACATTTGTCTGAAACTAGCACTGGGGGGAAGAGCTATGGATAAAGGGCCATTAAGGCTTGCTTGCCGCCAGCCAGCCTAGCCAAAGCCCTAAGTTCAGCGCCAGACTGTCTCAAGGAAAGGAATGTGAACAGCGGTAAAGTACGACGCCTGATGTCTGCTACTCTTCTTTGACCTCTGTACACAACTTCACACACACGTGCAATACAACACACACATATACCACATGCTGATCAGCCACTACGGCCCAAAGGTCAAATTCCAGAGAGGGGCCTGGTCTCAAAAAGTAAGGCGGGGAGCAATGGAGGAAGACACCCAAGGTTGTATGTGTTCTCATACAAGAGCACACTAATGAGCATACATGAACACACACACACACACACACACACACACACACACTCACACACACACACTCACACACATACACACACACACACACTCACACACACACACTCACACACACACACACACACACACACACACACACACAGGTGGGAGCTGTCCTGGACAAACATGGCATAATCAGATGACACCTTGCCAGGGTCTAGAGTGCTCCTGGGAGGGAGATTTCCGCTACTGGCTTAAGCAACAGCAAGCGTCCACACAGTACTGGACGGCAAGCATCTAGGAGCTGAGAGCAACTCTTCTCACCGAGTCAGCCAGCAGGAAGGCACAGACTCCAGCTCTGCAGCTTCTAGAAGGAGCTGGTCCCTGCTGCTGTCATGAGTGAGGCTGGGAGCAGAGTCTTCCTCAGTTAAGCTTCCCGGGGGACACACAGATGGGCTGACACATTAGTTTTGCCCTCGTGGGACCTGAGAAGAGAATCCGTTCTTACTGTGTTCAGACCTCTGGCCAGTAAACGTGAGTCAAAAAATGGGTGCCACAAGCAGCTGAGTTTATGGTGCATTGCTACGTGGTATCTCAGTCTTTCACCTGCTGTTATAACAGAATACCCAATGTTGGAAATTTTATAATGAATTTATTTATATTATTTATATTTATTTTTTATAAAAAATTTTATAAAAATTTTTAGAAATTTATTTAGCTCCTGATTCTGAATGTCCAAAGATGGATACTCAGATACGGCAAGGGCTTACTTATTACTTATTACATCATAGCTGGTGCAGGAATGCAGAAGAAATAAATCCAGGTGGCCTTGCTCCAGACCAAGGTCTTAAGATTAGTAACATAGCCTCCTGGAAAAAACAGGGATCCCTCTTGAGAGCCTAATCATTCAATAGAGCCTTCCCATTTATTAGATGCCACAATGGCCATTTGATTTCAACATGGAGTTTACAAGAAGCAAGCCACGCTCCAGCCAAAGCAAACAGCAATTGAAAACTAATAAACACTTTTTAGATCAGAACACAAGCATGAGCAAGTGAGGGATGAGCCAGGCCAGACAGCCAGGGTAAGGACCCTGTGGTGGTTTGAATATGCTTGGCCCAGGGAGTGGCACTATTAGGGGGTGTGGCCTTGTTGGAGTAGGTGTGGCCTTGTTGGAGGAAGTGTGTCCCTGTGGGGTTAGGCAATGAGACCCTTACCACATGGGAGCCAGTCTTCTCCTTGAGACCTTCAGATGAAGATGCAGAACTCTCAGCTCCTCCTCCACCATGCCTGCTGGAACACTGCCATACTCCTGCCTTGATGATAATGGACTGAACCTCTGAACCTGTAAGCCAGCCCCAATGAAATGTTATCCTTACAAGAGTTGATCATGGTGTCTCTTCACAACAATGCAAGCCCTTACTAAGGCAGACCCATAGCATCCTGGTCCTGAGGCTGGACTCTCATATCATGTTCTTATCGACAGAGGAGCTAAGCCAGTAACCAAACACCCACAGTGCCATTTGCCAAGCAAAAAGCTAAACTAGTTAAAAATACAATAACAGATGATTGTATAGAGGCAGAGATCAGTGGGATCCCAGGCAGAAAGTCCATAGATAAACGTTCAGATATTAAAGTCTGGCTGGCAGCTTGACATTAGCCCTGATGAGAATTTTTACCTCCTATAAATTAGCAAATGTTGGCTAGAGATCAGCCTCGTTTTAGATTGTGTTTTAGATTGGTGAGCAAGTTGATCAACACATCATTGAGATTAAAGTTTCCTCAGGTAGGACCCCAGGGGTGATAGTGTGGAGGGCACTGTGCCTTCATGAAGCATGAGGATCTGAGTTTCTTTTTCTAGTACTCATGAAAGCCAGGCGTGATGATGCCTGTCTCTAACTCTAAGGCCCAAGGAACAGAAACAGCCCAGCTTGTCGGTCAACATGCCTAGCCTATTGGTGAGCTCCAAGTTCAATGAGAAACTTAAAAAACATAAAGTAGAGAGCGACAAAGACAAGCATCCAGCAGTATCCTCTGGCATCCACATAATCACACAGGAGCTAATGCACACTTCTCTCTCTCTCTCTCTCTCTCTCTCTCTCTCTCTCTCACTCACACACACACACACACACACATACACACACATGCACACACAAAATGCACATATTACATACACACTAAAATACACATATTACACACATGCGAATGTACATATACAAACGATCATATTATACACACACGCACACACCTTAGATGTAGAATAAGTGGTACTAACAATGAACAAGTGTTGCTAGAAATTTGAGGAAAGGAGGGATGGGTGTGTAATGGACTGGTGCAGGGTATCTTTGTGAGACTAAAATCCTGCAGCTGCTTCATGAGGTCCAAGAGCACACACGGACGGGAATTTCAGATGAGGACAGCCCATTTGTGCAATGTCCCAGGGCTGGGGAGGAATGTCACACGTGTGAGCACCTGAGCAAGCGGGTCATGCTGGGATCATCATTCTCCATCATGGAAGACTGGCACTGCATGGTGGCAGGAGAGCAGGGTGTGCTCTGTGTGGGAGGAGTTTGGATAAATCCCAGCAACATACCAGATGGGGCAGGAGGCTGGGATGCACACAACTGTCCATCAATGAGACCCAGAGGCCCAGAGCACAGTGTACTCTGGAATGGGAAGGTGGGCATTGGGGTTCCATCAAAAGAGCAGAGTGCTAATACAAACTCAGCTGGAAAGCAGGCTCGGATCAGCTGGTACCGGACAGATGCATTAAATGGACAATGGAGGTAAGACCTGTCTTAAAGAGTTTGATTCAGCATCAGTGCTATAGCCATTACCGGAAGAAAAATATACCAAGATAACAGCACGTGCTTTCCCAGAGGCAGCCACTCTTCAGTGCCTAAACAGCTGAAATGGAAAAACACAGATGTCACCCTTTTATCCATGTGTGGTGTGTGTTCACTGGTATACGCTTTCCCAGCACTGTCTGTTGGTAACCCACTTACGTCTCTTTCTTCTTGGTCTCTCCGCTGCAATGAGCTCCCCAGAAGAACGAGTGGCAGTTATTTGTTGCCGGTTTTCACCACTCATTTTCTTCCATTTCCTTCTTTCAGGACACTCACTACCCTGAGAGCAAAATGTTTGACATCACACAGGGCCAGTCTCTGCCTAATGACAGACAGGAGCTTGTGGGTAAATGCCTTCCCCTTTCCTTCTCCATGAATGGTCTCAGACTTTCCAGTGGGATCTAGGAATTGTGCGTTACTATAATACTAGCACTTGGGGTGGGGGGCTGGAGCAGAAGAATTAAGAGTTTGAGGTCAGCCTGGGCTAGTGTGAAACTCTTTCAAGAAGAGGCCTGGAGGTTCAGTAGAAAGAGCACTTGCTACCAAGCAGGTTCTAACTCCATTGCCCATGCGTAAAGACTCGGCATGGCCATGCTAGCTTGTAACCTTCTTGTTCGATGAGAGGCCTCGGTCACAAGGAAGTGAAGAGTAAGGAAATAAGGTTTGGAGCAGAAGAGGAGGGTAATGCATCATCTTCCTTTTGTCTCCACATTCATGTACACGCAGATGTGAGCACACACATCTGAGAACACACACACACACATGCATATATGCACACACATCTGAGATCACACACCCATGCATATATGCACACACATACATGCATGCACATACTTATGCACAGGTTGGTGCATACACATACAAAGGAGAAAAAGAGGAGGAGGAGAAGGAGGAAGAGGAAGAGGAGGAGGAGGAGAAGGAGGAGGAGGAGGAGGAATAGTCAGCTGCCCGGGGGTGGCCAGCTCGCTCACTGCGTACCTTATTCTGCCTGTGCCTCAGTCCTACCCTGTCATCCCACACCACTGTCACATCTGAGACTTATTTCTACTTTCGGAGCAACCCACACCGAGACACCTCTTCAGCAGACGTAATAATCTTGTGGATGCGAAGAACAACGACCTTAATGAACAACATCCCCACCAGAAATGGACATGACCAAAAGGGGGGAGTCTTCCAAAGCTTTCCAAATAAGGAAGTGAGTGTGCAGCGGACTCCCCGGCCTCTGAGCTTCCGGCTCCCCAAGCCCAGACATACTGGGTGATGTTCCGGCAACACAGAACACGCTTGTTATCACTTGGAAGAAGGCAACTTGTTTGTTTGTTTGTTTGTTTTCCTTTTCCTTTTGTTTTTGTTTTTGGGTGGAAAGAGTTTATTTGGCTCACACTTCCACAACTGACACTGCCACAAGGCAGGATCCTGGAGGCAGGAACTGAAGTGGAAGCCATGGAGGAGTGCTGCTTACAGGCTTGCTCCTCATGGTTTCCCAGCCTGCTTCCTTCCTTCCTTCCTTCCTTCCTTCCTTCCTTCCTTCCTTCCTTCCATTCTTCCTTCCTCTCTCTCTTCCTCTCCCTCTCTCTCTAGTAATTTTTTTAATTTTAATTTATTTACATTTCAAGTGTTATTTTCTTACCCAGTTTCCCCTTCTGGAAATCATCTCTCCTATTCCCCCTCCCCTCCTTCTGTGAGGATGACAGCCATATCAGGCTTCTTTCAGCAAGCCTTTCTTAGTTAGTATCCACAATAGAGTCAGAGTTTGGTGACTGTATATGGGATGGATCCCCAGGTGGGACAGTCTCTGGATGGCCTTTCCTTCAGTCTCTGCTCTGCACTGTATGCAGTAGATTCGGTTGGGTTTACCTAATGTTTGATTGGCATCAGAAGTTGGTTCAGGTGTGTTGAAAACTAATGTGTGTGCAGGTGAGGCACCAAGGCCATTGGAAAGGGCAGAGTGGCTAACCTGTTAGCGACAGTGACAAGACACCTGAGCTGAGGGTAGGCTGGGATCTCAGCGTAACCCATTCTCCTCGATGCTTCAAAGCTGGGCACTTAGCATCTAAGTCCCACCCCTAAAAACTGCTTATCTAGCGCCAAGTAGTCGGCTCCGAAACGGTATACATACAAGCAATGCTAAGCATAGTGAGCACGTTGTATTTTCATACTTAGGCATTTGAAGAAATCTGTAACAATAATAATTAAAGAAGATGAGACCTTGGTTTTGAGAGGGGAAAGGGGGCAGAATACGTAGGAGGTCTTGGGGAGAGGAAAGGGAAGGGGGGAAATGGAATTATATTTTAATTCAAAATGTTATGAAGTAAGGAAACCTAATATCTAATTTTCTTGAAACATGTTTTCATGTCCTCTACCTTATTATGTATGATATGTTATATGCATTATCAAGTTTACATTCACAATGCTAAGGTGAATATAGTTCTACTGGTTTTACCTATTTCACATAAAAAAAAAATCCATGGTCTAAAGTCATAAAGCCAACTTCCTGAAAACCGCTCAGCCCAGTAGCATGACACAGAGTTAGGATTTAGACCCAGGTAGGCCGGCTTCATGCCCGCCTGTGTCACCTGTACGTACGGTGCCTCACTGATGTCCTGATGCGCTCAGGTAGAAAAGTGAAAGACAGAAACTTAGAGTATGGTAAAGCACCGGTGAGCAGAGTTAGCCCGACATGACCCCTGATGAACCACTGACTTATGAGAGGAAATCCACATCATTCCCTGGGTGCCTGCCACCCACGTACAGCAGAGTCTTTCTGGTGCCAAGTTCATGGGAATAAGTTTGACTTAGTTTTGTTTCCTGTTGATTGAATTGTCAAGGCTGTATTAATACCAGTATATTTGGTTTAAAAAAAATTCTAACTAGTAAGTTCCCTTACTAATGTTCCTAACCATCCTTTTGACTTTTTAAACAGTTCTTGGTCATGAATAGAAAGCCGATATGGATTAAGATGCAGGTTTTATTCCTGTTCCCTACTCAAACCACTCTAAAGTAAAGACTTGATGACACATGCCAGATGGAACTGAGAAAAGGCCCACTACTCATCATCTTATGCCTAAATAGCATTAGTCCCAAGCAACTTACTTTGACAAAATATCATTTTCTTCTCTGAGAAACTACAACCCTTAAAAAAGTTACTGTCTCCTCCTTTGACTCCTCTTTAGTCAGAGAACACTTGGCCTTTGGTTGTTTTTTGGTGAGGAGAAGGATTGAGACTGTAATCTGGATTCCCCTTGAACTTGGGATGTTCTTGTCGCTTTCTGAGGGCTGTGACTGCAGGTGTGAGCCGCACACTCGGTTAAGAATTGACACTTTCAAAACTTCTTCCATTCTCAGCAACACAGTAAGTTATGCATTTGACCTCTCCCCCATTAAATAAAATTTCTAGATAAAATTTAATCTCTTAATTTACAACCATGAGTTGACAAAAAAACATAAGGACTAGTCAGATGATGATATCTAAGTGATGGCGTCAACCTACAACAGTAAGTGGGGCTGACTGGACAAGCCAGAACAAGCCAGATTGGTGAGCTTCGGGGTCAGGGCCTCAGCCATTTTTTGGATCTGACAAAGACAGGTTTGGAAGTAAGTAGAAGACCTGTACACAGAGTCAGAATGAAAATCAACATGTGCTCAGCATCAAATAAAATCACTTGCAGCAAACTCTAGCTTGGACTAAAGGTGCTGGAAATTATCTTCATGAAACATCAAAACTTAGCGGGTTCTTCCGTCATCACGAGGCTTCACAATCTTCAGTCCTAGAACTCAAAAAACTGTCAGTGACTGACAGAGGCCAATGCAAGCTCACACCAAGGAAACTCTCCACCTCGGGGCCCCTAGGGTTCAAGAATGGAACAGTAAGGACCTTCAGCGTGAACTTAGGGTAACACAGAAGCATCTGCCGTCAGCCAAGCCCTACAGGACGAGCAGGCAAGGACTGGTGCTATAGAGGCTGCCAGCTGCATTACTGTGAGAACGTGGAGTGTGAGGACTTCAGCCCTGGAAACGCGAGACTAGATGGGAATCAAAATAAGAAGCAGAAGAAGAAAAAAAAAAACAATTCTCATGTGAGCTAAAGATTCCAAAGTGCAAGGAAAAAAAAACTATTTATAATGACTATTTCAAGGTGCTCATCACCCAGAGTTTGCAAATCACTCTGGCACTTATGCAAGGAAACAGGCATGGATATTAACGGCAACATTGTTTCTAAATAATTCTAAATTAGAAACAAATCAAATGTCCATCGGGGAAGGGACAAAGATACTTTGTATGCGTGTATAATGCTTTTTAGCACCGAAATGAGTGAGGGATAGCTATAGCTGACTGAGAAAGTTTGTGGAAAGTCTCTATCAGGGAGAAACCTTAAGAGAAAACCCAGGCACAGACTTGCAGTCTACCGCCACGTCACCTATGCAGAATTAATTTAAAGCAAATTGCAAATGCTATAACATGCCCTTGTTTAATTCTTGCCTTTTGACTCTAACTAATTGGTGTCAAAAGCAAAAGTGCATAAATGGAGAAAATCTTGTGAAACAATTTTCAGATTCACAATGCATTAAAATCCCCCTAAAGAAACTCTAATCGTGTTCTCTAACCTGTGGGCTTCTATTTGGCAAACTCCAGGAGAGGAAATCTCTTTTCTTCCCCTATGTCCTCAGCACCCACAGTGCTGGCTCTTGGTATATACAGATGTTCTTCAGTTTAGGACAAGCTCCAGTCCTGATAATTCCATCCTATTGTTAAATCAAAAACTCATTGATGCTACCTAACCTACTGACCCTAATAGCACAGGAGCACAGTATACTGTAGGGTGGGCTGTTGTGATCAATAGATGCTTTCCGCCCTTTTCCACCATCCCCAGGTAAGATAAAGTACAGAGACCAGAGAAAAGTTCAAAATTCAAAGTAGGGTCTCTTCTGCAAGTGAGTTATTTTGTATCAATTCAAGTAAAAATAAACAAATAGATCAAACAATTAAAGCTGATTTATTTTTTATTTATTAAACAAAGACAGGAAAGACTAAAGGGATGAAGGAAGAAGAACCAGGAGAAAGCATGGGGTCAGCCTTTGTGTGTTTGAAACCTTTCGGCCCCACTCTGTCATGGGGCAGGTCGTTCTGAGACTGGATCAAGGCTCAAGCTTTAAAAACTTCTGGCACAGAACTGTGCTGAGACTCTTCTGGTTTAAACAGGGAGCAGACCCTGTGATGTCAAGATGGAGATCAAGTACAGCTATGGCTGTTGCTGGGGCCGGGTACCTCTGAGGCTTTATGTAAATAAATGTTCACTGTTGCTCTAATGTTCAGACCTGAGGTCTGAGACCTCCCTGTAAACAAGTTTCAGGATCACTGGTCTCCAGAGGGCCCCCGGGTCTGTAACCCGTCCTTTCTGCAGCCACAGCCCCAACCCGCTTTGAATGGCAAAATCTTTCCTCTACATTCAGAGATAAGGATGCAGAAAGGGTGTTGACAATAAGCTTCACCTGCCTTATGGGATCAGTTTAGGTCCTGAGCTGCTGAATGAGTGTGAATGAAGTCTGTGAAGGGATAAAGATTATCTGCTCACCTCAGGGGGCACAGGCAGGTCAGCACCGGTTGGAGTGGAGAAATTGAGAGGGCTCTGGGGTTAGGGGGTCACCTGGAATCCAAACTCATTCTTCACCTCCGGAGAAAGGCCTCGCCTGTGTCACTCACTGGCTGGCATTGGACCCTTCATTACCATCCTCGGTCTAAATGGCTGCAGGTTTAGGAATGTCTTCTATCGGGAGCCCGTCTACAGTCCCAGGAGGGTGGGGTTTAGGACACCAGGGCAGAAGAACCAACTCATAGCTCAAGGGTTTCCATCCATCTGGCATCCTTCCCTGTGGTACTTGCCCAGGAGAGGCTCATGTATTCCCAAGGGGTTTACTTTATTTTTACATCCTGACTGCAGTTTCCCCTGCCTCTTCTACCACTCCTTTCCCCAATGTCCCCTTATAACCCCTGGCCGATTAATCCACTCCTCCTCTTTTTCTCTTCAGAAAAGGGGCAGATCTCCTATGGATATTAACCAATGACTGATTTTCTTACCTTGGACCTCAGAAAGTCAGGTGTTCGACTTATAATCGGGGACAGATTCTAATTCTAATACTGGCAGAAACTGGAAGTGCTTGGGCTGTCTGGGAGTTGGGCATGCAATGAGGAGTGGAAAAAGACCTATCTTCACCGTCCAGTAGCCTCTAGTGTTCTGGGGGAGGGGAGGGTGAGGAGGGGGAGCTCTGAATGTCTTCCCGAGGGACAGAGGCCTGGACACAGGGAAGGGCCAGGACACTTGCAGTAAGAAGGTCTGTCTGTTCTAAAGCTTGAAGAACCTGTTCATCGTGCAGGGGCAGAAGCTGTGAGCATGTGTCAGTCTGTGTGGAGGTCAGGTGTGAGCAGAAGAAAGATGAGCTTCAGAGTGGAGGCCTGGCTCTGTAATTCCCCAACACTGCAAAGAGGGGAAATGGAACGATATAAAAATCTAAGTATTTTTGTTAAATTTTACTATGAGACACAGAGACAGCCATAACCATAGTAGGTGCATAAAAAGAAGTCAGAGGACAATTTCTGGGGAATCAGTTTTTCTCTTCCAAAACTTAGGTTGTCAGTATTATGTGACAAGTGCTTATCCTGCTGAGCCAGCCCAGGCCTGACTGTGTAAAGCTGGTACTGACATTGTCAAGTTTTCTCATGAAAGGTATCTCTGGCTTCAAGGTACATGTCTTAGTTACACTTCTGTTGCTGTGACAGAACACCATGACCAAGGCAGCTTATAAAAGAAAGTGTTTATTTGGGCTCAGTGTCAGAGCATTAGAGTTGATGATGGTGGAGCAAAAGTAAGGGGACAGGAATGCCGGAGAACTCATCTGCAAATAGGAGACAGAGAGAAAGCACTGGGGGTGGTGGGAGGATTTTGATGTCTCAAATCCCACCCCTGTGGTACACCTCCTTCAACAAGGCCACACCTCCTAATCCTTCCCAAATAGTTCCATCAATAAAGATCTAGTATTCAAATACATGGGCCTATGTGGACCATTCTCATTCAAACCAACCTTGGTCAGTGGAAGAAACAGTACCATTATTATAGATATGAGGTAGAGCTTCAAAGAGGCCCTAGAGGGAGGTAGAGCTTCAAAGAGGGCCTAGAGGGAGGTAGAGCTTCAAAGAGGGCCTAGAGGGAGGTAGAGCTTCAAAGAGGCCCTAGAGGGAGGTAGAGCTTCAAAGAGGCCCTAGAGGGAGGTCCTGCAAAGCGACAGAGCTTCCTGCTACTCTACCATGGCCTCACCAACGCCTAGAAGCACAGCATCTGCATTGGCCACTTTTCTCAACTCAAGGGAAGAAGGGTTTATTTGGGCTCACAGTTTAAGGAAGGACATACTCCATCATAGCTGTTTAGAAATGCCTCCTGGAGGGAAATCACCTCCATCAGGATGAAACAGAGAAAGGGCAGGATGTAAGACTGGACTATAAAACCCGGATCCTGCCACTCATGAGCCACTCCCTCCAGCAAGCTCTCACCTCCTGAAGATTCCACAACCTTCTCCAGCAGTGCCACCCGCTGGGGACTTAAGTGTTCAAACACCTGAGCCTACAGAGGGCATCTCACATTCAAACCACAACACTATCTTTAGATGATGAGGCAGGAATTTGACTAGAGACTCATGATGCAGGAGTCCCTTTGTGTCTTACACTGACCCATGGGTCCCTTGGCAGTATTCACAGTGACACCCAGGAAGATGCCAAAGGATGAGAGATGCCTTCAAAACGCTTGAGTATTCGGGCAACTTGAGAGTTGACCTCACTATTTTTCTTATTCTCTGGAACACCTTTAAAAAATGTGTGTGTGTGTGTGTGTGTGTGTGTGTGTGAGAGAGAGAGAGAGAGAGAGAGAGAGAGAGAGAGAGAGAGAGAGAACATGCAAATCAGAGGACAAGTTCAGAGATCAGATCTCTTTTTCTCTGCTGCATGCACCAGGATATCTGGGCCATTTATCCCTGGGCCACTGGGACTACAGGTGTGCACACTATTTCCTCTGGCTTTATGAGTGTTCTAGGGATCTGAACTTAGATCTTCACACTTGGAGTGAGGGGTTTTTTACCCATAGCACCATTCCTTCTAGGCACCTAAGATAATTTCATCGGTTGAAATATAGACCAACAGACTATGGTTATACAGACTAACGGAGTTTGAAAACATTATTTTTCTCAAATATGAGCAAAAGGAACCTGATTCTTTGAGTTGGGTGCCACTCTCTGTTACCAGCAATAACATTTGGGTGTTCCGGAGAAAGTTGTAATTTTGAAAAGCTTAACATTTTGCATTTGCGTGTAGACTTAGTTTTCTTCCACTCAGACTTTTCTGATGGTATGGGTGATAATACTAACTCCTAGGATTCTTCCCAATAAAGTGTAACAAAACACGGCAACTTTGGCATAATCTATCCAACTCAAGTACAAGATTTTTTTTTTTGAAAGACCAGCGGAATGATGTTATCAAATTAAGTACAGGGCCTGGAGAGATAGCTCAGTTGATGAAATATTTACTTTCTGGGAATCAGAGCCTGAGTTCTGTCTCCAGAGCTTATACAAACCCCAGGCTTGGTGGTTTATTGTGACATACATTTGTCACCTCAGGACTAGTGAGGTGGGAACATATGGATTTACTGGCCACATGGTCTTCCCTGATTGGTGAGCTCCAGACCAATGAGAGACCCCATCTCAAAAAGAGAGAGAAGCAGTACCAGAGGATAATGCTCCGTGTTGTTCTCTGGTTGCAACAGTTTTAGATTGGAGGAAGTCGAGAGGTCTGTAAGGGAGCTCCACATAACCTGTAGCTTATTTCTGGCATGATTGACATATTGGTATGGAGCATTCATTGGAACAAATGATATGGTATTGACAGGTTCTTTAAAGAAGGCCACAGTTCACTCAGTAGTCATTGGTCCTCATTTTGATTCTAGGGGGATCTGCTAGGACGCTGCCCCACATGAAGTTGTCACACCTTGGTCTCAGGCTGCCCTCAGTCTGACAACTTCTCAGATTTTAATGATTTTTCTCAGTCTGGCAATATTCTCAGTGTTGAAGAATATTGATCAGGTAGGTGATGTTTTGTTTTGTTTTGTTTTGTTTTGTTTTGTTTTGTTTTGTTTTGTTTTAAGACAGAATCTCATATAACCCAGACTGGCCTTAGACTTGCTGTATAGCCAAGAACGAACCTCAACTTCGGATTCCCCTGCCTCCATCATCCAGATACAGGGATAACAGACATGTATAACCATGCCTGATCTATGCATCACTTGTCAGTGAACCTAGGGCTTCATACATGCGAGTATAGTGTTCTACCGATTAACCAACTAAGCAACATGCCCAGCTGATGGTCAGGTATTGTGAAGGATGCTCCTTGAATGAAGACTGTCTAATGTTCCTCCAGATGAAATTCAAGTTGCCTTGGGGGATGAGGGCTACAGAAGTAAGCTGCCATTTTCATCAGACATGTTGACGGTCCTGGTCCATGACTACAGATGCTGACCTCAGTTGCCTGTGGAATTTGACATTTGTTATATGTTCCTACTGGATTATGCTTACATCCATTTTCATACTTTGGTTGTCATTGTTGAGTCATCTGTTTGTTTTGCAAGGAAGTCACCATCTATAGCTCATGCTTAAGTGGAAATCAAGCCCCACCTTCTTGAGAGTGGACTGTGCATACAAATTGGATTTCTTTATTCGGGAAAAGTTATCTCTTTTATTTATTTATTTGATCATCACTTTAGATTAACGTAGATTCATAGGTTTCTATTTTGGTCTTTGTGTTACCATCCAATGCTACTTTAGTAATATACTAGCTCTTTTGGTTGGATCCTGTGTCCAGCTGACAAGCATCACCTTGTACTCAAACTCTACAATAGCTCCAGTTATGATCTGTTTACTTTACAATAGCATAGAAAGAATTCCCATTCAGGGAAAACCAAACTTGAAACCATATGTCTTTGTATATTTGCTGTATGTGAGTGTACTGGCTGGTTTTGTGTGTCAACTTGACACATGCTGGAGTTATCACAGAGAAAGGAGCTTCAGGTGAGGAAATGCCTCCATGAGATCCAGCTGTAAGGCATTTTCTCAATTAATGATCAAGGGTGGAAGGCTCATTGTGGGTGGTGCCAACCCTGGGCTGGTAGTCTTGGGTTCTATAAGAAAGCAAGCTAAGAAAGACAGGGGAGCAAGCCGGTAAGAAACATCCCTCCATGGCCTCTGCATCAGCTTCTACCTCCAGGTTCCTGCCCTGCATGAGTCCCAGTCCTGACTTCCTTTGGTAATGAACAGCAATGTGGGAAGTGTAAGTTGAATAAACCCTTTCCTCTTTGTGGTTACCCCTAGTTTGCCTTCCTTGGTCAAGGGCATCCAAGTCAGTCAATTGACACAGAGAAGTCAGTTCACTCCAAATCTAACCCTAATCCTGGGATATAAATATTCCACAAAGCAAGCAATTATCCAGTGAAAACAAAAATATGGGTAAGCCACCGTCGGTAATAAGATGTAGGAAATATTTAATGAGAGCTGTCCGTCAGACGCACCCAGATTCAGCTACTATTTGTCATGATTCACCTTGGGGAATGATGCAGCCGTCTGGCCAAGTTACCATGTTCTCATTCCTTCCGTGATCCCTTGCTGGCAGCCATTGGAGTAGAAGGAAGGAGAGGGCGGAAGCAGGAATTCACTTTCTAGCTTGCTTAGGGAGCGCACACATATAAATGCTGGTGTATCTGAGCTATACCTGAGCACACATGTAAATGCGGGTGTATCAGAGATATACCTGAGCACACATGTAAATGCGGGTGTATCAGAGATATACCTGAGCACACATGTAAATGCGGGTGTATCTCAGCTATACCTGAGCACTCTGCGCACACACTTCAAACTAAAGCTAAAGCTTCATTTTTGCTGTTGGTCTAACGTTTTAAAAGAATGTTTTGGTCCAGATTATTTAACTATGTGCTGCCTGTCATGCTAATTGCTAACCATATGTGGCTCTTGAAGATCCCAAATATCTCTAATGAAATTCTGAAAAGTAATGTTGGAATACACAGGGTTTCGTAAAATATATTATTAAAATTATAACAATTACATTTAACCATTTTAAAACACGATTACAGGAAAATTATAAGTGGAACTTGGGGATGCCATCTGATTCTTTCTGGACAACTACAATCTAGACCTCAACCTAGCAGTTGACCATCTTAACTCTCTGGTTAACAGAGGGCCTGGTTCAAGGCTTTTCCCTTCCATACTCTGTTCACTTTGCTCAAAGTCCCTCCACAGGCACCCCCCTCCCCCAAACCACAGGCCTCTGTCTGTCCTTGCAAAGCATGATATTGAAATAAGCTCTCTCAAAGTCAGCCTCTCTCCTCCTCTGATAATATCACATGGAACACCCCACCTGGAAGCAGTTGCCAGCAAGTCTCAGGCTGGCCATCTGGCAAGAGCTGAGGACAAAGGGAGGGTGTTGATGGAATGTCTCCATACTTACCGGAAGGTCGATACCAGTCCATCCCCTCCCTCCCCGGCTGACCCAGGGCAAGCCTCCATTCTCCTTTCAAAGCCCTTCCCCACAGAGCCCTCTTCTTAGAGCAGCTTCCAGAGGAGATCTCATCAGCAGCCATGGACTAATGACAGCACAGTTTTGAGAACTCCACATGCCCAGTCCAAACAACTCACTCCCATGT